>CM062222.1:35537179-35694979 GCA_031216235.1 Syzygium jambos | reverse complement strand
AAGTCGAGGCAAGATGGTCACGTGGGCTAGATTTTGGACACATGGATCCCACTAGAGACCCTTTGACCAGCTTTTGACTCTCTCTCTCTCTCTCTCTCTCTCTCTCTCTCTCTCTCTCTCTCTCTCTCTCTCTCTCTCTCTCTCTCTCTCTCTCTCCTTCACCGGCCACAACTCCATTCCCTTCTCTCTCTCCCGCGTTCTTCTCCTCCTTAGCTGTTCGGATGCCATCACCGCCGACGCTGCTGCTGCTGCTGTTTCGCCCGTTTCAGCCACCAATCCAGCTAGTTTGTCTCGCCTTTTTAGGTTAAGTGACTTCTCCAAACGTTACCTAGGACCTCGGGTATTGTTAGACATGTTTAGGGCTCGGTTTGGGTAGTTTAAGAGGCTGTTTTGGGGCTGAGATAAGGGCTGTGATTTTCTGTTCGGCGTGTAGATTGGATAGTTTGATTCGACAATTAACTGCGCGAAATTACCGTGTAATGCCGTGATCGTTGTGGTATGGTAGTTTGAACCTTGTGGAATGAATTTTGAGAGCTGAAGTTCGGTGGGTATCAACAAGGACTCGGATCCTTGAAATTTGGGTGAATCTCGAAATTGTGTTTTCTGTACTCTCTCGGTTTGTTATTTTTGTAGAGATTTTTGGAGGTCGAATCAGGGGTTGTGTCCTTCACAAAAGTTTTTCCTCACATCTTGAAGTATAACATATTTTAAATTTGGAATTTTTGGAAACCATTTGTGTCGTACGAAGACCCATTCTCAGACCGTATCAAAACCGCCCGGAACACTATTCATCCCGACCTTCTTGTCTTGCCGAATTTTTATAAAATTTTTCAGATCTATTTTCAATGAACTTCCTCCACAAAAGTTGTTGGCGACTCTCTTTTCTATGACATATAAAAATTTCAAAGCTTTTCAAGGTGATTTGTGTGTTGAAAGAAATGTATTTTGAGGACAAAACAATATGTTAGAGCGAATTGATTTTGATATGATTTCGAGGAACAAAAAGGCATGGTTGCAGATTGAACCAGATTTCGTGTTCTTCATAAGAAATATTGATCAAGATGTTTTTTATGATATATCCAAAATTTAAAATTTTTGGAGTTCGATTACTATTTATTTTAATGGGATTTCAATCGCTGTGTAAACTGCCCAAATTTACCCTGATTCTATGGATGTTCATTTTTATGAGCGAGAAACTGTGTGTGACAGCGTGCCACGTATGTGTGGCCGTGTAGCGTGATTGTGTGATGATAATGTCTGTTGGCATAAGGCACGTGTGGCGTGGGATTATGTGGCCGTGTGTGATGTGTGACCGTGTGGCACATGTGGTACGATGGTATGAGATGATTGGAATGGTCGGAAAAGTGATACCCTGAGGCGTGTTTGTTTACGCGGGGTGAGTCCGTCCTGAGGCGTGTTCGTTTATGCGAGACGATGTCATCCCCGACGAGGTGACGATGCCCGGCCCTGCTGGGTGACGATGCCTGATGAGGTCAGAAGGCTGTTGGCCTGATGCGTTTTACGCGGGCGCGGTAGTGGTAGAAAGTTGAGAATGAGCTGGAATTGGTTTGGTGTGTGAGAATTGATGCATGGCGTGAGTTCGTGTGCGAGTGTGGTTGGTATCGCGTATCGTAGTGCTCGATTGTGGGGTAAAATTTGCTAGGCATGGAATGGGACGTGCCCAAGTGGGTTTTGCCTTATAATCGAGGCATACGCGCGATTGTGATGCAATATTGTGGAATGTTGGTTGTATTATTATCTGATGTGCAGGGATGTGCATGATGGATTCCAGGTAGGATCGCATGTGTTTGTGAGTATGGTTAATTGCTGTGCGTGTCGTGCATGTTTCGTTTGGTGGTATGTGAGAGCCTACGTGGGGTTTGGGGTTGTGCACTTATTGAGATTCGTCTCATGGTTGTGTAACCACCACTTTCAGAACCCCAATCTTAAGCCCGGGAGGTCCGCCTCCTCTTTTTGGAGTTTGAAGAGCCGTCCATGGTGACCAGTGGATCTGCAAGTGATCCTCAGGAGCAGATTGGAAGAGGGCGACCAGTAGTTTTCCCCTATGGTATTTTAGGGGTTACGTAGAATAGATCGTTCAATAGTGAAGTTAAGTTAACCAAGCCATCTGATCCTTTTGTTGTTTCGGTGGTTTCAAATGCTAGTTTGCTAAATATGTTTGTAAGACGATGTTTGTATGCTTGGTGTAATAGCATTGTATATAAATAAATGTTGCTGTTATTATTTGACTGTTTTGGTAGTCTGCCTCGTCGTTGTCTTTATAGTCAAGGGTTTTGTATTTGCTTCCGTATGTGTTTCTGATGTTCGGGTTGGGTCGGCGATGTTCTTGGGACGTCGCAATAATTCGACCAAGGAGTGGGATGTCGCGAGCTCGATGGGGTTTGAAGCTTGACATCCCCATTTGAATTGGCATCAGAGCAATGTTAGCTCGATATCGGTAATGTCGAGACCTGGAGTGATAAGGAGCAACGACTTCGGGGTAGTCAGTTAGGGAGCCCTTTGTAGATTGTGTGTTTATGTTGGTTATGCATGTCCTGTGAGCACGCGCCTGTGATTGCTGAGTGGTTTATTATGATCGTGATATTGATTGAGACGAAGGTGCGGCAGGACCTAAGGTGAGTGCAAGAATCTTGTCGATTGTTTGGTGATGTTGGCTTGAGGTTTTGTGATGGGTTTAATGATTGGGTGTTGAGTGTCGAGTGTTGGTTAATGAGTTTTATGCCTAGGGCTTGGATTAGTATAGTTGGCCTAGGTCCCTAATACCCGTATGGAATTATAGCAGGTAGGAGAGTAGTAGGAAGCTAATACAATGAGCAGCGAAGGAAGAGGTGTAGGAAGAGTCCCAAGAAGGGGTGCAGGAAGAGAAACAAGAGGTGGAGATCGTGCTCGAGCTAGAACTGTAAAAGACCTCGGTGTGGGTGCTAGAGCGGTAGAAAACCCGGGAGTTGATGTTGGAGCTGTAGTGAACTCTAGAGTTGATGTTAAACCTGCGGAAGATCAGCGTATGGAAGGAGTTCTTAGGGTGTTAGAAAGGATTGGGAATATGTTGGACATGCAAGCTCAAGAGCGAGAGAATGCGACTACACAAGCTGCTGAGACTGCAGCTACTGTAGTTAATGAGAGTACTGGTAATGGAAATGGGAACCGACAGATGCATCAAATAGTAGAGTAATTTTTGAAATTTAAACCACCCAAGTTTGAAGAAGTAGGGGACCCGGAAGCTGCTTCTAAATGGGTTGAGGAGTTGGAAAAAGCTTTTGAATTGTTGGGGTGTACCGAAGTAGAGAAAGTAACGCTAGCAGTGTACCAGCTGTAGGGTAATGCGAGCGACTGGTGGAAAGCCACGCAATGCCGAGTGTTCCTAACAGGTGTGGATCGGAATTGGATGGCCTTCATTCAGGCCTTTAATGAGAAGCATTTCTCGATAAGTGCTCGAGAAAGAAAGATGACAGCTTTTCTTAGGTTGCAGCAGAATCAAATGACTGTGGATCAATATGAGGCAGAATTTGCCAGGCTGTCTAAGTTCGTGGCCAAGGATGGTAGAACATCCTAAGAATAAGGCGCGAAGGTTTCGAGATGGATTGAGGGCTGACATTCGCAGCTAAATGTTACTAGTGAATTTGAGGACCTATGAGGAATTGTATGAGAGGGCTCAGATTATCGAGCAGGATATGACGGTTAGAGCCGCTATGTCTGGATCACAGTATACCTCAGCCAGGGACGATCGTCAGCAAGGGAAAAGGCCGATGATGGAAAACCGACGTTTTGTCCCTCCAGCAAGAAGGAATATCGGGAAACCGGCACATTCATCTAATTCAGCCTGTAGATGATGTGGAAGATATCACGGGAGTGGTCCCTGCCCAAGTGTGACTGGGGCATGCTTTGGGTGTGGTGAAAGGGGACATCACATAAGGAATTGCCCAAATCTTCAGGCTCGACCACCCCCGTCAGTGCAGACACCTTGGATTGGAAATCCGACTAGTGCAGCTCCGCCATCTAGTTCGAATAGGCCGCCGGCACAAGGACAAATGTACGCCCTGACGTGAAAGGAAATTGAGAATATGCCAGGCGAAAGTACAGGTATGGTTTCTCTGCATAATTATGTGGTATTTGTTTTACTGATTTGGGGGCGTTGCACTTATTTGTGTTTGCTTGATTTGTTAAATTGGCTAGATTAGAAATCGTTTTATTGGAAGTGCAAGTGTGTGTGACTGTACAATTGGGGAATAAGATATGCATGCCGTTAGGATGCTTAGACTGTAAAATTTTGATAGGATAGATTTGGTTGATTGGCTATATATGATTTTGATACGATTGTGGGCATGAATTGGTGAGCTAAATAGAATATTGTAATGGATTGCAACAGCAGGGTGATTCAGTTTAGTCTGGCTAGATACTCTAGAGTTGAATTGATAGGGAGTCAAGGATGAAATTTGGAAGTTTTGGTGGATGACGTGTGTGCCCGGTGATTTGGAGCTTAAGAAGGGATTTTGTTGGGAATTTATAGGAGCAGTTATAGTATTCATCCGAGAGCATGAAATTATGCCAAAAATTTTGGTAGCATTATTGAGGGGATGAAGTGGGAGAAAAGAGGATTGAAACGCCATCACCCCTCCAATGGTTGGATGGCCGAGGATAGTTGTAAATTTCGAGGACGAAATTTTTATTAGGGGGGAAGAATTGTAACAGTCTGAATTTTCGATCATTTTTTCAGGATTCATGAAATGAATATTTTAGCCAATGCACCTATAGTGAGGTCTCACCCGGAACCGCGCATTCACGGGATGCTAACCTTATGGGTAAGGCCATTACGGGATTGAGTTCACACGACCAAAGAGCTCGACCTTAGTTTGACCTTCGATCATAAAGATTGATGAGGGAATGTTTTGGGCCAACAGAAAGTGATCTATTTGATTGATCGTGTCCAAAGGGAACTAGCGACGGACCCTCGCAATTACATGATAATCGAGGTCGCCTTGGTTCGAGCAAACTTAAACGTGATTTGACTTAGTGTCGGTCACGGGTTGAGAGCGCGTAATCCTAGAGAGCCACCCGTTAGCAAGAGATAAACTAAAGTCGCGATTGTTCGATTATAGTCATTTCTTGGAATTCGGGCTTGGGAATCGAGAATTTTGAAAGTGACAATTTTGAGCGGCTGATGGCGTTTTTGGCTTGGCCAACCTTGGGGCCACCCATTTCTGCAAAAAAATGAATTTCGGTCCGAGATCGGAAAAATGACAATTTTGCCCCTCAAGACTTCAATGCCGATTTTCGAGGGCGTAAGTGACTATTTTGCGAGGCCGAAACCATTTTGAGTGGCCACATATATTTGAGGTTGTTATAATCGAAAATTGGAATTTCGGTCGTAAATTGAAAAATTACCATTTTGCCCCTAGCCCATTTTTTGGAATTCCGAATTTTAAGCCAAATTTTTGGAATTAAATTAAGGTTTTAATTATATTAATATGGTCAGCCCCAATAATTGAGCTAAAGGACCTTTATGCCCATTAATTATTGGATAAGAATTAGTGTCAACCATTGAATCAAGGGGCAAGATGGTCAAGTGGGCTAGATTTTGGACACATGGATCCCACTAGAGACCCTTTGACCAGCTCTTGACTCTCTCTCTCTCTCTCTCTCTCTCTCTCTCTCTCTCTCTCTCTCTCTCTCTCTCCTCCTCTCTCCTTCACCGGCCACAACTCCATTCCCTTCTCTCTCTCTCTCTCTCTCTCTCGTTCTCCTCCTCCTTAGCTGTTCGGACGCCATCACCGCCAGCACTGCTGCTGCTGCTGTTCCGCCAGTTTCAGCCACCAATCTAGCTAGTTTGTCTCGCCATTTTAGGGTAAGTGACTTCTCCAAATATTACCTAGGACCTCGGGTATTGTTAAACATGTTTAGGGCTCGGTTTGGGTAGTTTAAGCGGCTGTTTTGGGGCTGAGATAAGGGCTGTGATTTTCTATTCGACGCGTAGATTGGATAGTTTGATTCGGCAATTAACTGCGTGAAATTACCGTGTAATGCCGTGATCATTGTGATATGGTAGTTTGAACCTTGTGGAATGAATTTTGAGAGCTGAAGTTCGGTGGGTATCAATAAGGACTCGGATCCTTGAAATTTGGGTGAATCTCGAAATTGTGTTTTCTGTACCCTCCCGGCTTACTATTTTTGTAGAGATTTTTGGAGGTCGAATCAGGGGTGGTGTCCTTCACAAAAGTTTTTCCTCACATCTTGAAGTATAACATATTTTAAATTTGGAATTTTTGGAGACCATTTGGGTTGTACGAAGACCCATTCTCAGACCGTATCAAAACCGCTCGGACACTGTTCATCCCGACCTTCTTGTCTTGTCGAATTTTTATAAAATTTTCTAGATCTATTTTCAATGAACTTCCTTCACGAAAATTGTTGGCGACTCTCTTTTCTATGACATATAAAAATTTCAAAGCTTTTCAAGGTGATTTGTGTGTTGAAAGAAATATATTTTGAGGACAAAACAGTATGTTAGAGCGAATTGATTTTGGTCTGATTTCGAGGAACAAAAAAGCATGGTTGCAGATTGAACCGGATTTCGTGTTCTCATAAGAAATGTTGATCAAGATGTTTTTTTATGATATATCCAAAATTTAGAATTTTTGGAGTTCGATTACTATTTATTTTGATGGGATTTCGGTCGCTGTGTAAACTGCCCAGATTTACCCTGATTATATGGATGTTCATTTTAATGAGCGAGAAATTGTATGTGACCACGTGCCAAGTATGTGTGGCCATGTGGCGTGATTGTGTGATGGTAATGTGTGTTGGCGTAAGGCACGTGTGGCGTGGGATTGTGTGGCCGAGTGTGATGTGTGACCATGTGGCATGTGTGGTACGATGGTATGAGATTATTGGAATGATCGGAAAAGTGATATCCTGAGGCGTGTTTGTTTACGCGGGGTGAGTCCGTTCTGAGGCGTGTTCGTTTACGTGGAACGATGCCGTCCCCGACGGGGTGACGATGCCCGGCCCGACGGGGTGACGATGCTTAACGAGGTCAGAAGACCGTTGGCCTAATGTATTTTACGCGGGCGCGGTAGTGGTGAAAAGTTGAGAATGAGCTGGAATTGGTTTGGCGTGTGAGAATTGATGCATGGCGTGAGTTCGTGTGCGAGTGTGGTTGGTATCGCATATCGTAGTACTCGATTGTGGGGTAAAATTTGCTAGGCATGGTATGGGACGTGCCTAAGTGAGTTTTGCCTTATAATCGAGGCATACGCGCGATTGTGATGCATTACTGTGGAATGTTGGTTGTATTATTATCTGACATGCAGGGATGTGCATGATGGATTCCAGGTAGAATCACATGTGTTTGTGAGTATGGTTAATTGCTGTGCGTGTCGTGTGTGTTTTGTCTGGCGGTATGTGAGAGCCTACGTGGGGTTGTGTACTTATTGAGATTCGTCTCATAGTTGTGTAACCACCACTTTCAGAACCCCAATCTTAAGCTCGGGAGGTCTGCCTCCTCTTTTTGGAGTTTGAAGAGCCGCCCATGGTGCCCAGTAGAGCTGCAGGTGATCCTCATGAGCAGATTGGAAGAGGGCGAGCAGTAGTTTTCCCCTAGGGTATTTTAGGAGTTGCGCAAAATAGATCAATCAATAGTAAAGTTAAGTTAACCAAGCCATCTGATCCTTTTGTTGTTTCGGTGGTTTCGAATGCTAGTTTGCTAAATATGTTTGTAAGGCGATGTTTGTATGCTTGGTGTAATAGCATTGTATATAAATAAATGTTGTTGTTATTATTTGACTGTTTTGGTAGTCTGCCCCGTCGTTGTCTTTATAGTCAGGGGTTTTGTATTTGCTTCCGCATGTGTTTCTGATGCTCAGGTTGGGTCGGCGATGTTCCTGGGACGTTGCAATAATTCGACCAAAGAGCAGGATGTCGCGAGTTCGATGGGATTCGGAGCGTGACAGTATCCTCTCATGTAAGTAAGTACCTGCACTTGACCGAAATACGCCATACCACATGCCTCAGTGTCGTGACGCACAATGATAATGCTATCGAGTTCGAAATCTTGACTGGGGTTATGCGTTGAAATTCTAACGCGGATAAATGAGTATTAAGTAAGTAGGTTATATTCAAGCATCCAACAGGACTCTATCGAATTAATTTATCTTGATTGTGTGCAAATTCCTTTCTCGAGATTCGATTTGGCTTGCTTGGTGACACTGTAGAGAAGCCGTCGCGTTATTTCTTTTTTTTGTACATTTGACTTACAGACATAATAGCTAAAACTGTGAACAAAAATAATCCAAACTTGTCATAAATCTGTGATATAATAGCCATCGTTGGGATGAACCATGCAGTCGTGCTATACTGGTATCATTAGGTAAGCGGCGACTCTGTTGCTGCGGTGGTGCAGGGTGGTGCTTGCGCCGATGACAAGATATGGAGCCTCAAATGGGACTCTGAAACCAGCTGTGGTGTGGTATTATGGGCAGAGGGCGACTCTGCCTTCTCATCACTGAAGGCACCGTCAGCTCAGGCAACCGGGGCTGGGTAATTTCGTAAGCATGTCGATAATTTGATAGAATTTCTTTTAAAGGAGAGAGTTGCTTGATGCACCAATATTTAAAACTACGGGAAACATCTGTGGGGCTTTAGATTTCTTGTTTTCATTTATGACGAACGTTTGGTAAGGATATAAGCCTAGGCCCATTGTCCTTGGACTCAGTCCAACGTTGTAGAGCTAACAGGTAAGTTTTTCTTTTTTTTTTCTTTTCCTTTCATATTTCTTTTTTCGCTCTTTCGAAAATGTTTCTTTTATTAAACTTATTATAGAGCTCATGACGCATCATGATAAATAAACATAGGTTTCCACATGGGCCTGGAGTTTATACCAAGGAACAAGTGAAAGCATGGAAGAAAATAGTGGATGCAATTCAAATCGAGGGTGGCTCCATTTTCTGTCAAAAGCAAGGAAGATATTTTATGAGGTAATAAATAAAAAAAGAATTTAAGAAAGGTAAAGGGGAAAAATATAAGAAATTATATACTTTTATGAGGTAAAAATGCGTCCTGCAATTTTCAAAAGAATCAAAAGTGAGGATGATATTTTCACCCACATATTGGGCCCAAAAACCTAGCCGTGGCCCCCTACCAATGTAAAAGGTACTCAAAATGGACCACAAAGGACCGCTAAGAAGTTTGAGATGATAATTTTTTTTGTAATTCTTATTAGGTCCACCGCTAGTGTAAAAAGATAGTTACATATTCATAATGTGATGAGTGCTATGTGTATTTGAATTTTGAAACTGAATTCTTCCAAATGTCGAGCACAAAAATGTGGTCTTTTTTTTTTTTTTGGATAGTTACTTTTTGTTTCTCGGCACAATTTTGAGAATGAGTTCTTTTTCTTCTTTTTCTTTTTTTTCTTTTCTTCTTTGTGTTGTTCTTCCCTGGATTGTGGCCAGTCGCTGGCGGTCTGCCGGCGGTCTGCCGGCGGCTAGCGACCTGCCATAGCCCAGGGACGACGAGGGCGTCACGGCCCTCGCCGGCGGAGGCGAGGGTCCCCCTCGCCGCCTGGGCAAGGCGGCTCGCCGTTGATCATGGCGAGGTCGCCCTCACCTAGATCGGGCGAGGCCGACAGTGAGGTAGGCGGCCAAGGCAGTGGCAAGGGCCGCGACGCCCTGGCCTGTGGCCGGTCGCCGGCGCCGACAACCGGCCATGGCCAAAGAAGGGAAGGTTAGATAGAAAAAAAAAAGAAAAAAAATATTAAATAATTTAAAATATTATTAATAAAAAGAAATTTTGTATAGTTACCAAACGTATTTATGTTCTTTTCTATCTTAGGAATAGAAATTTTGGATAGTTACCAAACGCCTTCAAATGCTCAAAAATTGTTTCTGGGCACAGAATAAAAAAGAATCATTTCTGAGTAGTAATAGTTTTTGAACACAGAATGATTGTCATACCAATCCTAAAGGTGTCATTAATAGACATTTTCTTTTTCTTTTTTTGGTTTTGTATATCAACCCGATCAAGGTATATCAATCTCATCAACCAACTAGTCCGTATTGGAGAAGTGGAAAAATCTCATGCCTGATGGGACCAACGACATCTTGTCAAAAGCTCGAGCTACGGTCACATTTGAAATGTCGCAGGTTGTAGCAATTTCGACGGGCCGCTGAAAGCGCCATTCGAGCTGGTGGGTCCAAATATTTTCTCGATTATTGTGATACGCTGATCATGTCATTAAAGGGGAAATCAAACTTCGGAGCGGTCGCGTATCAACATATTGCAGTTTATAAATTCTATTTTACCGGGGTGTGTATAGAGGCTAGAGAGAATGAAGTGAGAAAAAATTGAAAGGTAAATTTAAGGCTACTTTAAACCAAAGTTGGTAAAGCAAAAGATGGTAACTCAATTGGAGAAAAGTTGAAAAGTCACTTAAATAAAAGTCAACACTTTCATATGCTAATTCATAAGTTTAGGCCGTTGGTAAGAAAGGTAAATAAAAGTTATTAGAAGATAAGATACGTTTTTCTTTTGTACAAGAGAAGTTGGTAATTAAGAAAGAAGCTAAACAAACATTGATGACTAACTCAAGTAAGAGTTAGTACCGCAAAAGTTGGTAATTTAATTGGAGTAAAGTTATTATCCATTCAAATTAAGATCGGTGATTTCTAAAAGAAAGTTAGCAAATTGTGTGGGTTGTTAACTCAATAGAAAATTTGTTAAATTGAAATAATTAAGCAACTTAAATAAAGGTTGGTAAAACAAAACTAATGAGAGAAAAGCTGGTAAGTCACACAAATATATATTGATAAATTCATGTAAGAGTTGATAAATTTAAGGCGTTTAAAATTAAGCTCAAGAATTGGAGATTACATGTTCGAATCCTATCAATTGCATACAAATTGTTTTAGGTTAAAGCTACCAAGACTAGCCAAAGGCCCGCACTTAACCTGTCCATGGGCTCATTACATTATGTTTCATGAGCCCTTAGGTAGCCAAACGTCTATGCTCTTGTCCGTGGGTTATCAAAAGAAAAAAAAAAGAAAGATAAATAAAAGTTGATAAACAATAAAAAAATTGATAAAATAAAAAACTAAATATTGGAAATTAACTCAAACACGCATTGTAACCCAAAAGTAGTTGGTAATTTGATAAAAAAGAATTGATAATTCGCTTGAATAAAGATTAGTAAATTCATATAACGATAGGTATATTAATGCACCGGTAAAAAATGCAAATAAAAGTTGGCAAAATATTAAAAAGAATTGTAATTTGCAAACCGTAAACAAAATTGGATTTTTATGAATGTGTCAGCTCATTACTGACACGTTACTAGGTAAGTTTATGACCGATTCTTCTTTATATCTGAATAGTCAAATCACCAAAATGAATGTTTAACAAAGTGAAATTATTATCGCACATCGCTTGATAACGGGTCTTCTATGCTCTTTATATTCATGTGATCTCTCTCTAACTATAAGCTTAAGCTTTTGGATTAGAATTTCAATCACAGTATTAGAGTCAGTACTATCCTTTTTATGAATATGCATCCACCCCCCAATTAGTCAAATTCCACATGCCGCTCATATAATTTAGTATCTTTTGGGTTGGATTTTCTAATAAAGTAGTTGATTTACATATTACATTTAAAGAGAACTATTTTTTTTCCGTCATATATCTTCTAGTTTTAGATTTCTAATCAACATTATCTCTCAAATTCTACATTACAATTCTAGGCGCGATTTCCGGCAAATATCTACAACTGACCTTTGAACGAGGGGGACATTGCTTGGATAGTAATGGGCTCTAGAAGGAAAAGGTTAACAATGCCGTTATCAGTTCACACTTAGTCCCCAGTACACAACAAATGTACGTGGCCAACAGACAAGAAGTAGGACATATGAAGTTTCTCCTTCAGTGATCTTTATACAAGGCCATTTTGGAAATATCTTGACTGCCATATATAATGGCTTTTTAGCCTGTTCACTGTGGAATGCCAGAGGGGCTGGACCGTTTTTAAAGCATTTTGGCTCCATCTTCCAACTTTTTGTTCTAGTGATGGTCCATTCGGTCCCCTTGGGTGGAGCTTTGCGCGCAAAGGAAGCATAATCATGTGAGGAAAAATTCGAAAAAAGAGGATAATGCGCCCAGGGATTACTCATTCGGTCAAGTCAGGACGACTTGGGTTAGGCCGCAGATTATGACAGCAAAGTTCCAATCTTAACTCAAGCAAGCACTTAGCTAAGCTGAACACAATCACTGATTGAGTCCAATGTAGCTCGATCGCGTGCGCTCGGCCAATGTAGGTGTGACACTGGGGCTGATCGAAGCAAGTCATCAATGTAATCAATAGGATTGATCGATGATTATTGAATTTCGCATCGATCATATCTTTATGGTATATATAACAAGGAACTTTTCTGTAATATAGTGTCATTGTCAACATTAGATAGACAAGTAGTCCCAATTAAAGTTTTGTATTACATTAATGGGAGAGTTATCGCCACGTCTCCGCATGGAATTATGGTTTCCTCATACAATTCAGATTTAAATAGGTCAATATATAGGTGAGGAAGATACCAAATGACAAACATTAATTAAAGCATCAAATCCGCTAAAAAAAGTCAATCGAGGCAACCTTGACAAATGTCATGAATGAAATCAAGGACAAGCTTTTCTTTTACGTTGCTCCCTGAAATCTGGGAAACCCTAGAAGATGGGGAATTCGCAATATCCACCCATATTCGTGGCCAACGTTGAGACAACGGAAACAAAGACTTCCCAGTTTGCAGGGACAATGCTTTTTAGCTGTCATGTATGTCCTCTTATGCCCTCATATCTCTCCTCCCATGTGCTCATGGACCACCTTCTTGATTCTCTTGAGATTTCTTTATTCGGATGCTCCTATAACTTCATATAATTCAAATTCCTCTTTTCTTTCAAGTTAAATAAGATTTGGTAAAAGATACTTAGAAGCACTCCAATAATGTAGAGTGAAATTCGCCCCTTTGAGATGAGCAGTGTCGTTTATTTGTCCTGGTAATTCCTACAGTTCCTATAGTTAGATCAAATGCTCAACCGATTATTCCAAAGTTTTAAGAGCCATGTTTTCTTTGATTTCTGATTGCTACGAACTTACGCCAACCCCTCTCTGATTAGTGAATTGCATGTCTAAATACAGCATGCAAGTTTAAGAAGCACAAAATGCATTACAAAAAAGATTAAAAAAAAAAAAAGCAGCCCCCGCTTCATATTGAAGGATCTCAAGCCATGGCGAGTGACAAGCAATGTACTAAATTTAATTACTGGCTTATCGATGATGTAGCTCTCAATTGTAGCTAAGTAAACTTCTTAAAATATAACTCATAAACATTCTAGAGTAGATTGACCATTCTTTGTCACTTTAAAAATAAGTTGTGGATATGCCCAGTAGCTATATAGTCCCTATCATGTACAGGTCGGTTGCAGCCAGTAATTTCAGAAGGCTTGGTGTCCAGAAAGACATTGTACTTCATGTATATTTTTCTTTATGCTATCACTGCTGATATGATCACAGGTGTACCTTCACAGTATTCTTACCATATAATCTCGATTGTTATAAGCTCGAAAAGAAATGATGGATACAGAGAAGTTCCTTTTTATTCAGCGATGCTCTTCAATTTCCACAGAGCAAACACATAGTTAACTCTGTTGTAAATTTGAAAACCAAATTAAACAACAGCCAAAAACAATGCCAAAGTAGTGTGAACTAGTTATAATACGGTACTTCTAGTGATAATTAGAGGTTTCAACTTTTCATTGAATTCTTCCTAATGAAATGTATTTGAAGTTCATATTCTTCGAAGAGACGAATATTCTTTACCGAAGCCTCAAAAATCAAAAGATATTTTCACATGGTCCTCTATTTCCAAACAAAAAGAGCCTCCTTGTTCTTTTCTGCGAAGAGATTACCCTCCGACAAGTATCACGGATTGCAATTTATCTCTTCCAACGTACCCATTTCTTGCATTGCCATGCAAGTGAAACCCTGCGTGGGGTCTGTTATCCTCTCAGCGAATCACGATGCCTCAGAATATCCACGATGTGCCACTCTATATATACTTCCCCATGAATCCCTCAAACACACATTCCAAAGGAAATCTTTCTCCCAAGAAATTAAAGAGTTGGCATAAGAATGTCGATACTCCAATCCCTAATTCTGCTCTCCTTCCTCCTCTCCGCCTCCCACGCGGCGGTCCAGGACTTCTGCGTTGGAGACCTCTCAGGCCCTGATAGCCCCGCGGGCTACACCTGCAAGAAGGTCTCGGCAGTCACCGTGGACGACTTCGTCTTCTCGGGCCTCGGCATGCCTGGGAACACCTCGAACCTCATCAAGGCTGCGGTTACCCCAGCATTCGTAGCCCAGTTCCCTGGCCTGAATGGGCTCGGCATCTCATTGGCCCGCCTGGACTTGGCCACCGGTGGGGTCATCCCATTGCACACGCACCCGGCCGCCTCAGAGGTCCTCATCGTTCTCCAAGGGACGATCTGTGCCGGGTTCATCTCGTCATCAGCAAACAACGTCTACTTGAAGACCCTCAACAAAGGGGATAGCATGATTTTCCCTCAGGGGCTATTGCACTTCCAATTGAATTCGGGTAAAGGTTCAGCACTTGCCATTGTCAGCTTCAGCAGTCCGAGCCCTGGGCTTCAAATCCTGGACTTTGCTCTGTTCGCTAATAATTTTCCTTCTGAGTTGGTGGAGGCCACCACTTTCCTTGACGATGCTCAGGTTAAGAAGCTTAAGAGTCTTCTTGGTGGCACTGGCTAAGCGGTTCATTTCGTTTTAGTGGAGAACCCATCCATTAACAAACACCACCTTTTCAAGCCTCTTCAAAAAAAAAAATGAAAATAATAATTCGGCTCATATGGTCGCCGTTAATGGCTTTCTATGGATTTTTCTTGTAAGGTTGTACCTCCGTTGGTTTGTGTGTTACAGTGAGTCGTTCGAGTGGATATTGATCATTCGTGCTTTTGCTTTCTAACTTGTCATTCTGTTTGGACTTTGGAGCAAAATACGTCCCTCTCTTCGTCGAATATTGGCTAGATGAATAAAAGCATGTTGCTTCGTCGTTTCCTTGAGATCTATAATGCTCGTCTGCGAATAAATGTACTCAATAAGTCAAGCCATGTAGTAACGTTATCCACCCATTATAGATGTGATTACAGTAAGAATTGGGGTCCTATCCTCATGGGGACAAACGAACATTCGCTGCTGCTTCCAGATAACGACGGCTCATGTCTTGCCGTGTGCTTGACCTAACCAAAGCATCAACTAGTCTTGACGCGTCATGCCAACACGTTCAATACGTATGTTTGGTACTGTACGAGGCCAAGTGGACCAATTCACTGACGCAAACTTTTCTATGCATGACTTGATTAAGGAGGATTGTGATGATGGGCGTCCTGCGCAAATTCTATTTTAGAGCCTACAATCTTGTCGCCATCACTTGTACAATGAGCAAGTATCAAATGCATCCAGATTATGTGAACCTAGCTCACATCCACCACTAGATCACCGGGTTCCATATGGGACCCACTTCATAAAGATTCTTGGAATTTGATTAAACGCCATGCCTGTTTGCCTAGCATAGCTTTGTTAACAGTGACTAAGTCCTTAAAGCTCATGCCTCTTTTGTTTTTCCTGGTTTTCAAAGTTTTCCACTTTTTTCAATGTAATCCAACCTTTGAATCACTGTTTTTCCACCAAAAATTTGCTATTTTCCGCTCGATAGCTTACAAATAGTGATTGGGATTTTGAAGATGGACATTGCATATTGTGGTAAAGCTTGAATCACTATTTTCAACAAAATTTCTTTCCCTGCCCTTGATATCGGTTGCTCTTTCCACCCTTCTAGTTTCATGTTTACTCTCCCCAAGATCCAAGAGAACATATGCTTCTTTGAGACACCCCAGTCTAAAGGAATTCCTAGATATTTTCCTGTGTGACTAATCTCCGGGATCCTTAACTCCCTAGCCATGTTATCCCTCAATGATTGAGGGCATCCTTTACTGAAAAATATACCTGATTTGTTCAGGTTGATAGCTTGTCCTGAGGCAAAACAGTATTGATTGAGGATAGCTAAGAAATTTTGGCATTCAATAAGAGATCAATCTAGAAAAAATATTGAATCATTCGCAAATAGTAAGTGGGAAAGGGTTGGGCAAAATTTGTTTAGTTTAACCCCCTTAATGCTCTGATTCTCTACTGTTGTATCTATCAACGATGACAAGCAATTCGCCACCAAAATGAATAGATAGGGTGATAATGAGTCTCCCTGTCTGTTGCCTCTCGTCGGTATGAAAAAAGAAAGTGGTTCTCCATTTAACTTTACACTGAATGTGACTGTGGTAACACACTGCATCACCTAATTAACCCATTTTTCACAAAAACCCATTTTCAGCATGCATGCTTCAAGAAAATCCCACTCCACTATATTATACGCCTTTTGCATATCAAGTTTAAGAATAGCCTGTAACTTTTTTCTTTCTATTTTGAATCCTCAATTGATGTAGGACCTCCTGCACAATCAGAATGTTGTCTTGAATTTGTCTACCACTAACAAATGCGCTTTGCTCCTTAGAAATCAGTTCTAGCAACTAGGGCTTTAATTCGTTAGCCATTGTCTTTGAGATGAATTTATAAATGAAGTTGCACAGACTAATGGGGCAAAACTGTTCCAGTTTTTCTGGAATGGGTATTTTTGGGACCAGTGAGACGTATGTTCTATTTAAAGCTAGTTCCATGACTCTCGATAGGAAGAACTCTTTAACAGCCATAAGAACATTTTGTTTAATAATATCCCAATAATGTTAGAAAAACATGCCATTTAAGCCATCTGGTCATGGGGCCTTTGCTGCACCTAGCTAGAAAACCACTGCTTTAACCTCCTCCATTATCACATCAGCCACTAACAACTCATTTATTTCAACTCCAACCTTTCTGGGGCATAAATCTAGAACTGGGGTTATGTTTCAGTGTCCCACTGATGTGTAAAGGTCTCAAAAAAAAATTTCCGTCATCATCTGAATCTGGTTTCTCCCCCTAATACACTCACCTTTTGAAGATTTCAGCATGTAAATTCTATTCCTCTGCTTCCTTTGGATAGTGGTCACATGAAATTATTTAGTATTTTTGTCCCCCCACTTTAACCAATTTATTTTCTACCTCATACTCCAATACATTTCTTCCCATCTCCACAACACTCAATCTCCTCTTTTATACTTTGAGACCTAGATTTGTCATGAGTGAGACTAATACTATTTGTTAAAATCAACAATTCCTTTTTAAAGGCCTCAATTTTTTTATGGTTGTTTGAAAACTTCCTTTTACTCCAAGAAATCAAGGCCTTAATAACCTCATGAAGTTTCTTTAGGAAACTTGCATTTTCCGGAAGGACAAATTGCCATGCATGATGGACAATCTCTTTACATTCAGCATGTTCAATCCAATAGGCCTCGAATTTAAATTCCTTTCTCCTTTTAACTGGTGATGGCAAACAAACCGGCAACAAAGGGTTATGGTATGATCTAATGGCAGGAAGGGCTAAGGCTGCAGCTTCCAGGAATGAAAACCTCCATTCTAGGTTACATAATACCCTATCTAATTTCTCCTTGACAAGATTTTCCCCTTCTCTATTATTTGCCCAAGTGTAAGCGCAGCCCTTACTTTCAATTTCCATCAAAAAGCAATCCTTCAAACATTCTCGAAATGCATTGAGATGGTAGTGTTCAGTCATTCGTCTATCCACTTTCTCCCAATTATATAATACTTCTTTAAAATCCCCCAAACACAACCAAGGAAGGGAGTCTATCAAGCTAATCTGTCTCACCTTATCCCAAAGTTGCAATCTCCCTTGATATACATTCGGCGCATGTATTAATGTGATTCTCATTCTATTCATTCCATTCACCCCTACACAAATCATATTGATACACTCTTAAGAAGCTTCCTCAATGTGCACAGTAATCGAGTCATTCCACATTATAGCTAGTCCCCCCACAATCCTTACTGGATTCACCACAAAACTATTTTGATGATCCAGTTGCCTCCTAACTCGATAGACGACAGATTCTTGGTTCTTTGTTTCCATTAAGAGTACCAAATTGTGCCTATCTTGAGCCACGCAGGCTCGTAGAGCTTGAACTATCAAGGGTGTGCCCAACCCCTGATAGTTCTAGCACAAGACATTCATTTGTAACCCGGTGGCTTGTTCAGGCTAGCCACCAAAGCCCATTTAGCAGATTCATCAGAAATCGTAATTGGGGTATCTTGTAGCTAGGTTTCTTCCAAGAAGTTGAGCTCCAGATGAAGTGAGCTATAGGGGTTGTTCCTCTTTAACTTCTTAGTCAAAGGTCATTTGAGGGTCTTGTTCAGATTCGAAGGATTTTTCAGTTTCGACCAATCTGTAGCTTGCCCAAAACAATCAAACTCATCAGTCCTCACCTCCGTGCTACGTAAAGCCAGCTGCTTCCCCCGAGCACTTGCTATTGCCACAGCAAAAGGAGGTTCCTAGCCACTTCCAGCCCCTTGTTCAAACTCAACATTCTTTTCTTTCTTAGGACAGACATTTTGGGTGCTTTGTAGCGGGGTTTCTGGTATTATTTCATCCTCTTCCATGCCCTCAAAGACATCCTTAGCCTCATCATAGACAATTTTCCAGAAAGGGCTCGATTCCTGTGCTTCTGCTTTGAGCCAATGCCCAAATTTACTTGAGCAATGGTCACCATTCTTTGCTTCTTCGTAGGGAATAACAGGACAATTAGTTGTATAATGCCCTATTTTACCACAAGAGTAACAAAACCGAGGTAGCCGCTTGTATTTAAAGTCCAGCTAGATTTTCTGCTCTTCTAGCGTAATAAAAGTCCCTAGACTTAACGGCGAGTCCAGGTTCAAGACCATCTTTGCTCAGCTCACTCTATGAAATGCAGCTCCTTTCTTCTCTATTTTCACCTCTTGAACAATGCCCAGAATCTGGTTAACATAAGAGACCATCTTCATCGAACACCATTCCATTGGAAGTCCACGAACTTGGACCTAGAACGCACACAAAGTAAATTTATAACAGTGGGGGGGTTTGTTGGGTACCCAGGGGGTGAGAATCAAGAGGTTGCTCGCAAAAGACCACGGGCTATTTTCTAGAACTCTGTTTTTGTCTAAGTCGTTACTGAAAGTAAAGGACAGGATACCCTATTCATATTGAGTAAGAGAAACTGAATCTACCTTCCACGCTTTCTTCATTGTTGTAAGGAACGCCTAATAGTTGATATTGGAGCTTGTGTAAAGCTTACCAAAAAACTGAGAGGCTGCATTCAGTCAGCTTTTCCTTTGACACCATTAAATCTTTCTTTGGAGCTTCTATTTCAGTCCGTAGATTACCCAGGTGTTTGCATAACATCGCTAGTCTTGCCTCGGGATTTACATTCTCAGCCTTATTTTACAGGGGGAAGGTCTAACACTGGCGATAGTTGACGGGGCACAGCACAAGGCCTGGAGCCACAGAAGCCCTAAAATTCTTGAAGCAGATGGATGTATGCTTAGATGCGAGTAGAATAAAAGGTCAAGCTGGATAGAAGGAAGGGTGTAAACAAGTATTGCAGGTAAGGAAAGGATTTATGGGTTTTATGGTGGAAATTCCATTAGTGCGTTTGAGCTGAAGAAGGGCAAAGGACCCATGACGATTTTGTGGGACAAGCGTGTGCAAAGCATCAAGAAAAGAAACAAGAAAATGAAAAACAAAGAGGCAGAAATTGGATTTTACTGAAACCACATTAACAGTACAATCCTTTGCGTTGTTATTTATGCTCAGCGCAAGAGCAAATTTTTTTTTTCCTCCATTCTATCCGTCTCTAATAAAATCAAAACTTCCACATGAGGTCACATAATGTTATGTCCCCCTTCGAGTTCACTTGTTACACATAAATGACAGTGAGTACAGTCAACTAGACTCTATTCTAAAATTGCTTTTAACATGATAAATACGCAACTACACTTCTTTGACAATAATAGAAGAATTAGGGACAAGGCGAATGGGTATTTCAGGTGCACACAAAAGTTGGGTGAAGATGACAAAATGAGTGCACTGCGGGCAGAAGGTGTTAATAAGTTTTGGGAACTACAGAAAATGTTTTACTTGTCCCGTGGTATTCGACCTCAATTGGTCCACCCCCCTGGGTAATTTTAAGAGAGCACTCCACCATATATGTTTGATGTATTCAAGATTTCATCTGCAGAGTGCTTCAACAAATCTTGAATACAGGATCATAAGAAGATGAGCAAACTCTCTTTCCACCTTCCCAACGGCTTCTTAGTGTAGGATATATAACTTGGAGTGGAAATTCTGGGATGCACGGTTCTATTGGCGCCCAAGAAATTTGCTCCCACTGAAATTTTCTTCAATTCCAAGCCATCCCAACCAGATTATATTGATTTTTCCTACCCACTTTCTTTCCCCTAATCCTATTTGGGCTAATTCCCAAAAAAAGCACCAACTTTATCTTGAGTGACAATTTTGGCTCGAACTTTTTTTTGTCTCAATAAAAAGCATTAACTTTACTTAAGTCTCAAATCTGGCCCCCATGATGTGAAATTTTCAAATTGTTTGGGTCGAATTTGAGATTTAAGTGAAAGTTTGTAATTTTTTATTAGAAAAAAATGTTCAGATCAAAATTGTGACTTAAAGTTAAGTTTGTACTTTTTTTTAATTAGGCGGCCTTTTAAAGTTCCCAAAAAAGTGGAAATTTACTATATTCAATGTGTTTAAAGGATAGACCCGTGCCTTCATCAATCGCAACCTTATTTTATGGATGATGCGGCGAAAATAGTCGAGGATGCCAAGGTGTTGCCTCGGTCCTATGCCCAATTCCTGCTAGGGGTGTGCAACCAGACCGGATTTACCCAGAAACCGGACCGGCCCACCCCAAAAACAGGTCCGGGTACCGGTTCTTGTTAGAACCAGTTCGGGAACCGGTTCCATTTTTTTGGAACCGATTAGAACCGGTCCGATTTTCGGTTCCAAGTAAAAACCGACCCGGACCCATTTTAGAACCGGTTTTAAAATAATGTATAAAAAAACCCTAAATGACGATCACGTCACCCTACCTCTCTTCTCTCTTCGCTCTCTTTGCCGCTCCTCTGTCTCAGTTCTCTCTTCGCCACAAAAACACAATTATGCAACCAAGGAGGCTCCTCATTCGCTTCACCTGTCCGACTCTCACCGATTCGTGAGTCCTCCATTCCCTCAGTCTCTCTTCTTTGTCTTTGTTGCAAGGTCAGATGGTTTCGAGCTCAAGCTCCGAATCTGTCCTCGTGTTGGGGAAATGTTCGAATTCGAGTTTGAGGTTTTACGTTTGAGTTTTAGGGGTTTTTCGCTGTGGGCTTGGGTTGGTGTAGAAGATTCTCTGAATTTTGATGATCAGTGGAGGACTTGAGGGAAGAGACGCTATCTGATCTTGCGAAATTCGGCTTGTCTGAGTTTTTTTTTTTTAAACTTTTATCTCTTGCTTCTTGGACTTCTGAGTTTGTTTAATGGTAGAATATAAGCGTTGGTTGCATACCCGATCTCAGTGGTTGGCCTCAACTCGAAACTCTATATGTTGCAAGCTCCTTAAAGATTAGTGATTTTTGCATATTTGAGTTGAGAACCCCCTTGAGTTAACCTGATATGTTCATCAGAAGTCCCCCTTTGTTCATTCTTGTCGTTCTTTTGGTTTAGATGAACTTAAATTCACTAAAAAGAAATTTTGTCCTTTTATCCAATATAGAAAAGAAAAGAACTCGTGCTTGTTAGCATGCAGATCGCTAACATTTTATGCTTGCTGCTTGTAATTTATGAATAGGAAGGGAATAATTCGTCACATATCGGTTTCGCATCATAGACAAGAACATATATTATTTTGCTAGAAAAAATGAAACCAGAAAAAAAGGACAAAAAAAAACAGGTTCTCGGGTAGACCCTAAAATTGGACCGGAAAAACAGGGTCGGTTCCAAAATAGGTCCAGAGAAAACAGGATCGGTTTCAAGTTTCAAAAATTGAGAACCAATTATAACAGGGTTGGTTTCAGGTTCCAGGTCTGGACCCAACCCACCCTGGAACCGATCACCCTTAATTCCTGCACCCTCTCAACATATTATGTCATGTTCCATCGTAATGAAGTAGCAATCAAAGAAAATAAAATTTAGGCTTAAGCAATTCACCCATAAGGGAGGCAACACGAAGTCAACATGATTTCACCAATCAAGATTGAAGGGAAGTCCTAGGTCAACATAACTCTTTTCTATAATTTTCTCCTTAGATCAATTAGCCTTAAGCAAGATGGATGTAGGTTAACATCTAATGTTGCCTCAATTTGCAATTTCAAGGATTCTTTGTTTACCTTTTTCCAAATTGCGCGACTCTTTTAATTACAACTTCATGAATACTTGAAATCTTTCAAAATATACAATATTGACTTAGAAAATCATATGTAATTTTGTTTTAGTTTGAATAAGTTGTTAGAGGTCTTTTAATAGGTCCAATGCCAGTACACAATTACCGTCGGATAGTTGACATGTAGAAAAACTTAGTTACAAAACTAACTTCAAACACGCATATCACTCACCCAATGAGAAATGTGTATGTGAAAATCTTTCTTTACAGACTGTGGACCCAATAATTTTTTTTCCGAATTACAATAAAAAAAATTAACCAGGAACATTTTTCTAGTTATGAAAGAAGTCAAAAACAAACAAGCCATAGTCTTTTCATTGGAGAGTCAGAGACAAAGACAGAGGTGGTATCTTCATTAAATGGAACCGTACCTACAAATTTGGCGGCATTCCAAAATGACCTTACAAGACATTGAAGCCCTACAATTAAGTAGCAGAGAGAACCGGGTCAATGAATATGAAATCACTGCGTGTCTGGAAAAAGATACTTTACTACATAGATTAAAGCTAGTGGTGTCCTGACAATCTCAATGTATGATAGTCCAAGATATCAAAACAAACAACATTCACATTCACATGGATTAATAGTTGGGATTGCAAGTGACTTACTACACAGATATGGATGAGGATAAATGACATAAAATTTTCCCTTCTCAAACTTCTTGCAATGGGACAAGTAAAAGGAGACGTGCTCTAAAAACTTGATTCATCCTATTTTCTATTAACTTTATGTTTTCCATGAAATTCCTCTTGAAATACTATTCTTACTTGCAATCCAAAGCTTGTTGGGTAGTGAAGTGGTCCGTGAAGGTTAAATCCCATTTGTGTTAGGCAAGTTGATTAGTCAAGCCAAAGAGGCAAAAAAAAAGAGAGCAAGAAGAGCATTGTATAACTTATCTAATGGACAATGTAATGAACGAAAAACTAGTATGGGAGGAGCTGCAAAACGAATCAGAGACATGCTGGTTAAATCATATGTGGTTTCCAAGGGATAACTGATCCATAACGTAGTTCGATTTCAGGCCATCATCCGTATATATACGAAGCCGGTGAGTTTGAGAGAAAATAATGGAGGAAGACTCGCTGCAAAATGACAATGGACAGAGAGAAAAAGATGCTTGGCCGAATAAGAAATGGAGAGAGATAGGTCTTGTTGAACCAAGGGGATTTGATCTCTAGCTGATGTTTCACTGCAACAGCGAATGGAGAGAGAGCGAGAGAAAGAAGGTGAGGAAATCATTTTCCCCAATTTTAGAAGGGTATTTTTCATTAATTGGAAAATGTTTTCTTTTGACCACTCATTTTCCACACCCCAAACACCAGAAATTTTGCAAAAAGTTTTCTTGAAAAACATTTTCCGCGAAACAAAGGGAGCCAAAAAAACAATCATGTTTGGTTTTCTTTGCTAATAGGGAGGGAAGCAATCTAAGATATTGACTTGAGTTCAAAATCATGGAAGGTCCTAAACTAGATAATGCCCAACTGTAAAATGCAGACCCACCTGGATTTCTTGGCCCTTGCATATCCCTTAAATTTTCATCTGCTGGTTTATAGTTCAAGTCCAGCGGAATACCTTCGGTTCAGATACAAAAAGAGCAGGTGATGAGCCAGGTATGATCTTCTTAAAGGGAATCAGTAATGAAGGGATGCGAATGAGGAAGGTACGGACATTTGAATATCAACGTTCCAAAAACACCAAGCCTGTTTACGCTGAGAAAGTGAGTCTCCATTCTCGCCAACACGCCCAGTATAGATAAGTTTCTTCTTTTCATGGTAAGTAAAAGATGGTGTCGCTCAACTAGAAAAAGGGTGATATCTATCCAAATTCACCAGCAAAGTTGATCAGGAAAATAAGCTAAGTCTAGAATGAAGGAAAAAACAGATGGAATTGAGGTAGAGAGTGATGTATTATCACCATGATGACCAGCGTAGGTGAGATCTAAAATGGGATTAATCGCAGAGGGACTGCTGAAGGGATAACTTGGCCCATAGTCTGTTGTTTTTTTCGCCAGGAACCAGACGATCTCCTTATGCGTAGAAGCTTCCTGATTAGAAATTCTCAACGGAACACGTCCTTTATAATCTGGAATTTGGGTCAACCTACGATCCTTTCCAACTAATGCCTTGACCATCTCTATCCTTCAACAATGGACAGCGTTGTGGAAGGCCGTGCAGCCATCAGAATCATCCATTAAAAGATCATCCGGATTCAAGTAATCAAGCAAATTCTTCACAAATTTGTCTGGTGCACTCAAAGTGACTATGTGAAGCACGGTTTCGAATCTACTTGTTATTCTGGCCCTCACTGAAAGCATGATCGTGGTCGATAATTGCTCTGGCAGATTCCCAGTCACCGATGAACGCAGCTGTCAACAATGGACGGTAACGGGGTCCATCAGCCATCTCTTCCATATTTCTTGCATTGGACGCAAATTTTTCAGGCCATTTTGTTAATACCCTTTCCTTGCAGACATAAAGAAGTGTCCCTGATAAGAACAATTCATCAAGATCCGCCCCAAATATTAATTTCACAGTGAAATAACACTTCGATTTGGTCATCACTTCCATGAACATCTTCAATATATGTAGGAGAAAGAGTGAGCACAAAGTCCTCATACAGATTTTGTTTTTCTCTTTTTCCTATTCAAGGTCAGGGTTATGTTTGTTCAATGATAAAGCAAAGAAAAAGAACCATGAGAAAAGGCAGGTTCCAGCATGTTGAGATTTAGAGGCGTAACACTTGAAAGTGAAAGCCTCGATCATCGGTAACTATCGTCGGCAACTCTCGAAGGTGAACGACTTTAATTGGTAACTCTCAAGGAAAAACACTGAAGGAGAGGAGAGGAATAAACTATTTTATTATGACTTGATTCACCTTACAAATACTTCAACTAGACTTGCCTTTATATAGGCATAATACATGACTCTTGATATGACTCATAAACGATTATACATGTACCTAATATTAACTAGATATCGAAACACGAAAGGTCAAGATCAAATACAAATAATCACATTAACTAATTATTGAAATACGAAAGGTCAAGACTAATCAAGAAAGATCTAGAGAGATAAGGCGGTGATATCTTCAATACTCCCCCTCACTGACTACTCTCTCTAAGGATAGTCCTTACGACCATACCAAGCTAAGCTCGAAACTCTTCAAACTCTGCAACTCCAAGACCTTTGGTGAATACATCAGCAACTTGATCACCTGTCTTGGTGTACTCCATCTTGATCTCGCCCTCCAACACTTTCTCTCGCAGAAAGAGATAGTGGACTTCCACATGCTTAGTCCTAGCATGGAAAACTGGATTTTCTACCAGACTTATAGCGAATAGATTATCACAATACAATATTGTCAAATAATCTATCGACTGATGAAGATCATCCAATAACTGCACTAGCCACGTGCTCTCCTGAGCTGCCATTGCTGCTGCTTTGTATTCAGCTTCTGTCGTAGACAAAGACACAGTCGGTTGTCTTTTACTACACCAGGATACTACCGCTGATCGAAGATGAAACGAGTATCCAGTAGTTGATCGCCATGTGAGTTAATCTCCAGCATAGTCGGCATCACAATGACCGACCAACTCACCCAATGATTCTTCTTTATACAAAAGCCCAAAATCAAAAGTCTTCTTTACATACCTTAGGATACGCTTGGCTGCATCCAAGTGAGGCTTCCTTGGCTTCCCCGTGAATCGACTCACTACTCCCACTGCAAAAGCGATATCAGGTCAAGTTATGGTAAGGTAGATTAGACTACATACCAGTTGTCTATACATTGTCTATACATAGACGAATCTTCTAGCTCTCGACCTTCTTCAGCACATAGCTTTACGTTCCCATCCAACGGAGTAGATATAGGTTTGCAATCGAGCATCCCGAATTTTTTCAAGAGATCTCGTGCATACTTCTATTGGCATAGGAATAATTCTTCTTTTGTCCTATCAACCTCGAGCCCCGGAAAGTGTTTCAGCTCTCCAAGCTCCTTCATCTGGAACCGCACAGAGAGGTTGGCTCTAATTTGACATATCTCATCTTCATCATCTCTAGTAATGATGAGAGCATTCACATAAACCAGCACAGCTGCAACCTTTCCATCTTCTGCCTTCATGAACAAGCTCGAGTTTGCTGGATCTACATTATAACCGCTCTTCAACAAGAATTCTGCAATCTTTCCATACCACGCTCTCGGGGCTTGCTTTAAGCCATACAACGCTTTCTTTAGCTTGCAGACATATTCTGGATAAGTTTTGCTCTTGAAACCATCTGGCTGCTCCATGTAAATCTCTCGCTCAAGTTCTCCATGTAGGAAAGCATTCTTCACATCCATCTGCCACACATTCCATGACATGCTTGCTGCAAGTGCTAATAGAACTCGAACTGTGGTAACCTTTGCTACCGGGCTAAAGGTCTCTTCATAATCAACCCCATAGTTTTGCGAAAATCCTCGAGCCACTAGATGTGCTTTATACCTCTCAATCGACCCGTCTGGTCAAGTTTTAAGTTTATAAACCCATTTGCAAGAAATATGACGTACATCTTTAGGTTTTGGTACCAAGTCCCACATCTCATTCTTCTTTAGTGCGAGGATTTCTTCTTCTATGGCCTTCCTCCATTCTGTACCCTTCGAGGCTTCTTCATATGTCGAAGGCTCGACCATGCCAACATCTACAGTTAATGCCGCATTGGCATTCTTAGGGTTTGGCTTCCTTCGCCTCGTCGATCTCTAAAGTTGAGGCTCCTCCTCTTCAAGTTCTTCGACCTGACTTGGTCGAAGTTCTTCTGTCGACCTTGGACACTCATCAGATGAACTTGTCGATCTTGGTGACTGTGTGTCGACATCTTTTTCGGCATCTTTTTCAACAGGTTGATTCCCATCGAATTCTTTCAGCCTTTCTTCGACCTCTTCGTCGAAATGTTGTGAATTTGGCAATTCGATAGCTTAAGGTGACCACCAAGACGACAATTCATCGAACACCACATTCCTTGAAGTATAGCACCTCCTTGTTGTAGGATCGCAGCACTTCCACCCCTTTCGTTAATCTTCATATCCCACGAATATGTAACAAACCACCTTCTTGTTGAATTTGTTGCGAAGATGATCAGGCATAAATGTATAACATATGCATCTAAAAACTCTAAAGTGACTTACCACAGGCTTGCGACTCCATAGCTTCTCGTATGGTGACATAAAACCAAGCCTTGCTTGTGGCAACCTGTTTATCACGTGAGCCATCGTCTTCATACATTTGGCCCAAAACTTTGGTGGAACATTCTTTGTGTGCAACATGCTCTTACATGTCTCAGCTAGATGCCAATTCTTTCTTTCAGCAACACCATTCTGCTGCAACGTATACAAACGAGTATACTGTCGACGTATCTTGCACTCTTGCAAATACTTCGTGAACTTGTAGGTAGTGTATTCCCCCTCATTATCGGTGCATTGGCAACAAATTTTTCTGCCTACTTCATTTTCAACCTTCTCCTTAAACACCTTAAATTTAATAAACACCTCGGATTTTTCCCTCATGAAAATAACCTAGACATACCTGGAGAATTCATCGATAAAAGTGATTATATACTTGAATCTGCTAACATACGGCTGCTTTATAGGACCAAACACATATGAGTGAATGAGCTCGAGAGGCATCCAAGTTTGAACGATTATTCTTCATATGAAAGTTGACGTGCCTTCCCGTACTGGCACCCGACATAAACCACATCTGCTTGCACTGCCAACTGGGGAAGACCCCTTAGCATGTTCTTCTACATCATCATCTTCAACTTGCGATAACTTACATGCCCAAGCCGCGCATGCCATAAATCAGGTGTATCATTCCTTCGGGTTTTATTTACGTATGTCGTTTGAGCAAACATCACGTAAACGAACTCCAGCCGACGTCCCTCCATGATTGGTCGACCAGTGGGCTTCCCACTTCGGTACACCTTAACATCTCGTGGACCAAACACCACATAATTACCCGAGTCTATGAGCTGGGACACAGACAATAAATTCTTCTTCATTCTTAGCACGTGATACACACTTTTCAATTCAACTAGCTGTGAATGGAATCAAGGAGTTATCATCGTCTTGCCAATATGAGTAATTGACAACCTCGAGTCATCTATAGTAATAACAACACATCCTCGGGTATATTCATGCATATTTGACAGCTTGCCTTGATCTCTAGTCATATGACTCGAATACCCTGAATCAACAATCTTGTAGAAATCAAAATTAATCGACTTTTCACTTAGAGAGATTAATGCCATCACATCATTTGACTTGACCGTGGAAGAGGCAGCGAGCTCGTTTGATACCATCATTGCAATAGAGGACTGGAAATCCCATTCCTTATCTTCATCGAAATCATTCTTCTTCGATGATGCTGCGACATTTCCTTCAACTTTCTTCGCTCAACAATCTCTGGCAAAGTGGCCCTCCTTGCCATAGACATAACATCGTCCACTACGTCTTTTGCCATCGCCCCGCCAGGCTCCCCCTAGTCAAAGACTCATCTCTCCTTGATGCTTTTGCCATTCTTCACGAGCTGGTTGCTTTTGCCATTCGACATGGCTTTTCCTCGACTTGCCATCTTTATTGTCAGCACTGGTTCGCCTCTGACCCTTGAACCCTCTTTTATCATTGAAGAGAGCACTTTCTTCTCTCTTAATCGAAACCTTAGACGTTTGACTATCTAAAGTCTCTTGGTTAGCCAAAATACTCTCTAGATCGATCAACGTCGGTTACGTTGCCCATCCACGAGTAGCCGTAATAATACCATTATACTCCGACTTTAACCCGTAAATAATAATTCTTCTCATTCTTGTTTTTGAGATGGCATTAGTCGGTCGAATAATAGACTTACTTTGGAGAAATACTGACTCACCGTCATATTTTGTTGTGACATCGACAGCAGCTCGTTCTCCGGCCTTTGTAGCTTGGCATCATTCAACCTTGCGAATAGCGCTGCCAAGTTATCCCATGCCTCTTTTGGAGTCCTCGCTCTCTTTATGTGTTGCATTAATTCATCTTCAATAGTCACGGAAAAAACATAAAGAGCTTTACCCACTTTGATGTTCCATCTCCTTAACTCACCATCGTTCGTGGGTGGTGTGGTGTTGTCGCGGCCAACGATATCCCACAAATCTTGTCCCAACAAGTAAAATTGTATGCGGGAACTCCAATTATTATAATTGGAGTTGTTGAGCTTCTCGACCCAGTTCATCGAACTTGAAATGTCCGCCATCGAACTTGGATATAATGCCCGGCACTACACCAATTCAGCTTGGTCCCAGACCAATGAATCACCGTCCCTGTCTTTGCAATGACAGAATTTCGGCGCTCTTCGGTCCCTGACCAGTTGCTCACGTACAATGGTCCTTGACCACCGTCTTCACGAACTACGCTCCAGAAGACTTGACTCACAGTCCCTAACAACCGTGCTCTCCGTCCCAGATAACCTGTGCTCTGATACCACTTGTTGAGATTTAGAGGCATAACACTTGAAAGTGAAAGCCTCGATCGTCGGTAACTATCGTCGGCAACTCTCGAACGTGAGCGACTTTAATTGGTAACTCTCAAGGAAAAACACTCAAGGATAGGAGAGGAATAAACTATTTTATTATGACTTGATTCACTTTACAAATACTTCAACTAGACTTGCCTTTATATAGGCATAGTACATGACTCTTGATATGACTCATAAATGACTATACATGTATCTAATATTAACTAGATATCAAAACACGAAAGGTCAAGGCCAAATACAAACAATCACATTTAACTAATCATTGAAATATGAAAGGTCAAGGCTAATCAAGAAAAATCTAAAGAGATAAGGAGGTGATATCTTCGATACAGCATCGCCTAGACCATATTTTATCTAGGCTGGAACATGAACATGTACCTAGTGCTTGAAAAGGTACTGGCTCTGGCATTGTGTTGATGTCCTAGTTGCAGTCTTTCAACAACAAATAAGTGAACAGAGAATGCAAAAGAGACTTTCTACTTTCCTAGAAAGTTGAAGCTATGATGTCCTAAATTGCAGGGCCTCTCATAACTAAGCTGAGGGGTTGACCACTACCAGAATAATTTGGTCATTTATGCATTAGTTTATTTACTAATATATAGAAATGATGTAGTTTCCTGTTATTTTACTAATGGTGTTTTTATTGACGAACGTGGAGTTGTTGAAAGCACCAAAACCTTTTCGTGACCAGTTTTTAGAATAGAATGATGGGTTACACCCTTTGCCTACAAAACTTCTTTTGTTGACTTGAACACTCCTATGTTCCCGTCTGTGCAGCATGTTTCGGTTCAAAGTACATATTTACGATATCCCATATGGTTCACATTGATGAAAAGTCGTCATTGATGTAAAATGTCAATTTTACAAGTTCTGTATGAACATCTCTTTGGCTAGAGACTCCGCTTGTTATGATATGGATTCTATTTTCAAATGATGACTAAAGGCTACCGGCCAATAATTGATTTGGTATGTTTAATTCCAATTTTTTTTTCTTCTATGGATGGCATATTATCATGCACATGTTGAGGGTTTTTTGTTAGTAAGTTCAAATTGCTGGCACATGGTTCATATGATCTTTTTCTCATGCCTTGTGTCATGTGTCCTGGTTACCGATTCCTTTCTTGAGATATTCGCTAAATATCGAAACAAATTGGGTGCCCACCAATCTATTATTTGCTTCATTTTTTATCCTATGCAACTACTTGTTTAACAAAGCATTTTTACCGGTGGGCAATTCGATCAACTCCCAAGTTTTGTTCTGAAATAACGAGCTCATCTCATCTTTCATAATATGTTCCCACTGCATGTGAGATCTATCTTTCTTTGCCTCATCATAAGTCTCTAGCTCTCCCGAATCGGTATATATGACATGGCTCATAGTAGTATTTGCTAATTGATCAAAAATTACCTTTGGCTTTCTCACACATATAGACCTCCTCAAGATAGGTACTTCAAGGACGTTAGTCTGTTCAAGATCATTGCGTTGCTCTTAAACTTCCTACTAATTGATAATAGGTTCATCTCAGACCTCCCCTTCAAATGCACTTTGATATGCTGGAACCGTCTTTTCTGGCATTGCGTCCAGCTCAACATATTCTAATTTTATTGTCTTCTCGTGCTCTTTGTCTAATGATCCTTGTACATATTTTCTTCATGGAATACCACATTTCGATCACGAATGACTTTGTTATTCTCAATATCACAAAGACTATAGCCATACTCATTGCCACCATATCCGATAAAGACATACTTCTAGGATTTAGCATCAAGCTTATTCTTACCCTCCCTGTCAATCAAAGTATATGGAATACAACAAAAAAAATTTAGATATGAATAATTAACCTTTTTACCTAACCACTACTCTTTCGGTATTTCTCTATTAATTTGTTGGGACCACGCAACAAAAGCCCAATACTTTCGTCCAAGGAGATCGCCAAGAAAAGCACAAGTCTGAGTCCTTCAACATGTCCAGTTGGATCTACCTTCATTAAAAAACTTAAACCAATGAGTTATGAGCCAATTAAGATATATGAACTACTCCACACCATATCAATTTTCCGATGTGGAACTTCTCTAACACAACTCATACGTGAGCTGTGAGCTCAGTGTTAGATCCGTTCTCCCTTAATTTAGGTATCTTTCTGCATCAAGATATCTTATCTTGAATCTCTATCAACACCCAACTTCATCCTTGGTTTTTTTTTCTCCATACTGAACTATGAAGTTCACCATCGGGCTCGCATTGCTACACTACAACACCCACAACCCGTAAGCCTCATTGGTGACCAACCATCAGCTCTTATATCATTTGTTGGGATCACGCAGTAGAAGAATAAGTACCTTTGCCCGGGCAAATCGCTAAGAGGGAGCCCAAGTCTGAGCTCGTCAACATATTCAGTTGGACCCGCTTTAACTAAAAAGCTTAAACTAATGAGTTATGAGCCAATTAAGATATATGAACTGCTACACACTACATCAATTCTCCAATATGAGACTTCTCTAATACAATTCATACTCTCCTTTTCACGTGTGAGCTCTGTATTAGGTCTATTATCTCATAATCTAGGTATCATTCTGCATCAAGATATCTCATTTTGAAGCTCCATCAACGCCCAACTACCTCCCTGGAACCATGAAATCCACCATCGGGTTCGCGTTGCTACACCACAATGCACACGGTCCGGAAACCGTGTTTGTCACCAATCATCAATTCTTATACCATTTGTTGGGAACACGCAATAGAAGCCTCGCCCGGGAAGATTGCTAAAAGAGAGTCCAAATATGAGCCCATTAACATATCCAGTTAAATTTATCTTCCCTTAAAAGCTTAAGCTAATGAGATATGAGCCAACTATAATATATGAACTATTTCACACTATATCAATTCTCCGATGTGGAACTTTTCTAAGATAACTTATACGTGCATCCTAATAATAACCCCCTCACGTGTAGCTCAATATTAGGTTTGCTTCCTCTTAATCGAGGTATCATTTTCATCAAAATACCTTATCTTGGATCTCCATCAACGCCCAACTTCATCCCTAGTCTTTTTCTCCAAATCGAACCATGAAGTCCATTATCGGGCCCGCATTGCTACACCACAACACCCACAGCTTAAAAACCGCATTAGTCACCAACCATCGGCTCTAATACCATTTGTTAGGAGCGCAATAGAAGCCCGATACCTACGTTAGGTGAGATAAGCAAGAGGGAGCCCAAGTCCAAGCCCATCAACACATCTAGTTGAACTCATCTTCACTCAAAAGTTTAAGCCAATGAGATATAAGTCAACTAGGATATATGAACTACTTCACACCACATCAATTCTTTGATGTGAAACTTCTCTAACATAACTCACATGTGTATCCTAAGAATCACCCCGCACATATGAGCTTGGTGTTAGGTCCATTCCCTCTTAATCTAGGTATCCTTCTACATCAAGATATCTTATCTTGAATCTCCATCAATGCCCACTTCATCCCCAGTCTTTTTCTCCAAACCGAACCATGAAGTCCACCATTGAGCCCGAGTTGCTACGCCACAATGCCCACAACCTGGAAACCACATTGGTCACCAGCATCAACTTTGATACCATTTGTCGAGAGTGTGTAATAGAAGCTCAATACCTTCGCCCGGGGAGATCGCCAAGAGAGTGCCTAACTCCGTGCTCATCAACATATTCAGTTGAACTCACTTTCTCTCAAAATTTTAAGTCAATGAGAGATGAGTCAACTAGATTATATGAATTGCTCCATATCACCAATTCTCCGATGGAGACTTCTCTAACATAATTTATATGTGCATCCTAACAATGTGATAGTTATGTTGACTTCAATATTTATTGACTTCTGTCTCGCCATGATTTTAAGTGACCATCTTTTGTTTATTGACTTCTGTCTCCGATGGGAACACGTGCATGTTTACATTACTTTGTCCAGATGTGAATTAATTATGTTGTTCTCAAGGCTTTAACTTTGTTTGCATCAACCACGTGCATTTTCTGCCAAATTTGAAAATATTCTTCTCTTTTATTTTATTTTATATCATTTGAAAAAAAAGGAGATCTTTAGAGCGGTTAACCATGTGCACTCACTACAAAAAACTTAGGTTTTAGCGACGAATTTTGCCACCAAAAATTTGGCAAAATTCGTCGTTAAACGAATTTGCAACGAATTTAGCGACGGAAAAAAATTCGTTGCTAATACGCCGACGCAAAATTTTGCGACGAAAAATTTCAATTTTCATCGCTAATTTGCGACGAAAAAAAATTCGTCGCAAATTGTGCGTGGCAAAATTCGTCGCTAATTTGCCACGAACTTTATTCGTCGCTAATTTGCCATGAATTTTATTCGTCGCAAAATTCATCGCTCATTTGCCACGAGTTATATTCATCGCAAAATTCGTTGCTAATTATTCGTGGCAAAATTCGTCGCTAATTTGCCACGAACTTTATTCGTCGCAAAATTCGTCGCTAATTTGCCAAGAAATTTTTTTTTGTGTAGTAATTTGCCATCAACATTATTCATGAACAAATTTAGCGACGACTTTTTATTAATTCTTTAGCGACGAAATTTTATTTTTACAACGAACTTTTGTAATTTGTGATCTTATGATAAAATCATTTATTTTATTTTTTGATTTTAAACCTAATTAAAAGCAAAATTAATTTTTGTAATTTATATTTAACATTGATTAAGCACTTAATAACATCAAAATATTATAATAATATGAAAATGAAATACATTCATCTACATTTTCCACAAGAATGACATAAATATTTTTTTTCATAGTACACATAATGAGAGAATAAATAATCTTGCACAATAAATAATGACGACAAATTTGAATAAAAAAAGAATATCCTGCTTTTAGCGACAATCCCCATCATATAAAATACTGAACAAAACTAAAGACACGGTCCATGTGAAATGCTCCCTTCCTGCTCCAGTTTTAACAAATGCCGGTTGAAATGTTGTTGCAACCTCTCATTTGCATAACTTATGCAGAATTGCTCAAAGCTGTTTTTCTACAAAACATAAATTGTCTAGAATTAGACACAAAATTAGTGACATTGTTTCCACATTAAATGTTAATATATTCAACTTCTAAAGGATACATAATGACTGTGAAGCAAGCAATCTTAATTAAGTAAAGCAATGAAGGTAAATGAAATATAGAGGAAAAATGTTGAAGTTCACTTTCAGTGATAAATCTAATAGAAGTAAAGAAACAGAGGTGCAATGAAGGTGTTCCAAATTGGTTCACTGTCCACAGCTGCACACTTCCACCACAAAAAAAACATTTATGTAAGTGAGATGAACAAAATAAAGAATGATATTGGATGCTATTTATCTTTTAGCTACCACAAAATACCTGACAACACTGCACACTTCCACCACAAGCAACATAATGAAGTGGAGTGCTTCTAGCACCTGCAACGTGCAAAGAACAATACACATGACTTTCCACAAATGCATGATTCTAAGCAGGCATCACTGCATTCAAATAACTAACTTTTTCAATGGCTCAAGTAGAGGGGACGTAGACAGCACGAGTAAAAGAGACGTAGAGGGGGCATAGGAATACAATCTGTTCAAAAAAGTACCAAAGAGTGAAAGTGAAGTCCAATACAAAGTCAGTTAGGCAAGTAGCACCTCCACTCCCCACAGAAGACAAGGATGATTAAAAGGTAAACTAAAAACAACATTTCCTTTTGTGCTGTTTCAAGGATAAAAAGCAGTCTAAGATAGATAAGCGACAATAATGTTAATACCAAAACATCTCCTAAGATGGTATTGACTAGGAGATGAACGCATTGCGAAAAGAAACATTAGCATAGCTTTTTACCTACTTTTGAACCATCGAACTGCATGATAAGAAATGCCAACAAATCGACCAGAGATATCAGATTCGAACTGAGTAAATCATATGGAGAGATCATGAAAGAAAATGAAGTTCCATTAGAGTGGCAAGTAGTAACATTATAAGAAAACCCTGGGGGAATCATGTTCATCATGATAACCCACTCAAAGCAAATACCGACTTGTTGTGCGGTTTTCCTACTCCTACTTCTCTGAGTGAAGTGTTAAATAAATTACATGCACAACCAATTACTCCAGAAACTTAGCTTGTTAGAGTACAGCGCAATATTAAACTCACAACTTGAATCATTAAAGGTTGCTGCATCATGCGTACAATTGACCAAAACCTTAAAACATTTAGGATCCCATCGACCAAAATAGATCATTAGTAACTCAATCTTAGGACCTTTATTTTGCTTATTCCTTCAATACCATACTGTATATGTACAGCATGATCGAAATGATAGCCTAAAACAACCGAGTCACACCGAACAGATACACTGTCCATCATCACACCGAACAGATACATTACTATACCTATGCATAAGCACACAACGATTAATAACTAATCCCCTGTATAACCAAAAACGATCTCAGTGAATCTTTGTTAGTGAACAAAGACGGTACCTGTCAAAAGAAGCATCGGCAACACAAGTCCATTTGTGATTTTCCCCATTGCCAAACCCCTCTCAGTCCGTAGCCCCTCCGGCCGAAGAAGTCACCAGAGGAGATGAACGGATCACCACCACAATCAAATGTTGCAATCAGTGTCAAACTTGAAGGTTAATCAAGACCACCCCGTGCGAACCGAAGGTCCACGACAAACATGATTTCACGAATAATGATCGAATTGAATCAATCGGCAAGTAACGGATCCGAAAGGCCACGCCAATCAATCGGGGGAGGGGGAGGGGGAGGTACGTACGAATTCGCGGACGATGTCCTTGTATACGAGGAGGGGGAGGGCGACGTCAAAGATGCCGACGAGGGCGAGGTTTTGGCGAGTCCACCGGAAGTTGTGCTCCAGGTTCTTGCGCGCCGTGCTCCGGTCCTCGATGAACCTATTCTTCTGCGTTTTCCATTCCTCCTTGCCCTCGACAGGGGGAGGAGCCGCCGCCCGTTCGGGCTCCGCGGCCTCTAGGGCTATGGAGGCCATGGGCGAGAAGGAGTCGTGGGAGGAAGCGCAGGGGGGAAGGGGGTACCGAAAACCCTTAGCAAGCGTGAGAGGTTTGAGGGTGTGGGGGAGAGGGAAGAAGGAGAAGGGAGAAGGAGAAGGAGAAGCGAAAGCAGATCTGATATGATCAAGAGAGAGAGAGAGAGAGAGAGAGAGAGAGAGGGAGAACAGTGAGCGAGAGAGAGAGAGAAATTGGGGGTGAGGGCGGGGCTTTGGGGTGCTCTTTTTTTAATTAAATTAGCGGCGAACTTTATATTTCATCGCAAATTTTAGCAACAAACCTTTTAAGTTCGTCGCTAATTTTTGCAACGAACTTTTATGTTTGTGGCTAATTTCTGCAACATTAATTCAGAAAATAAAAAAATTTTGCGACGAATTTGTTTCGTTGCTAATTAGCCATGAAAAATACTTCGTCGCAAAATTTTTTTATTTTCTAAATTGGTAATGTGAAATGTCGTCGCTAAATCCATCGCTAATAAGCCAAAAAAAATTTTTCGTCGCTAACATTTGACATTAACAAGTTGGAAAATAAAAAAATTTTGCAACCAATTATTTTTCGTGGCTAAATACGTAGCTAATTATTTTTTGTCGCTAAATCCATCGCTGATTAGCGACGAATTTTTTTTCATCGCTAAATCCGTTGCTAATTTGCAACGAATTTTTTTTCGTCACTAAATCCGTCGCAAATTAGCCACGGAAAATTTTTCGTCACAAATTAGCGACGGATTTTTTTTTCGTCGCAAATTCCATCGCAATTAAGTATCGCAGCATTTCTCTACTATATTTATTTCCATGGCTAATTAGCCACGGATTTAGCCACGGAAATTAATTATCGCGGCATTTTCCTACTTTGTTTATTTCCGTGGCTAAATCCATCGCTAATTAGCCACGGATTTAGCCACGGAAATTAAATATCGCCGCATTTCCCTACTATATTTATTTCCATGGCTAAATCCATCGCTAATTAGCCATGGATTTAGCCACGGAAATTAAGTATTGTGGCATTTCCCTGCTATATTTATTTCCGTGGATAAATCCGTCACAAATTAGCCACGGATTTAGCCACAGAAATTAAGTATCGCAGCATTTCCCTACTATATTTATTTCCATGGCTAAATCCGTGACTAATTAGCCACATAAATTAAGTATCGCGACATGTCCCTACTATATTTATTTTCGTGGCCAAATCCATCACAAATTAGAAAAATCAGAAAAAATAAAAAATTCAGAAAATTCGAAAAAAATTTTTTAGAAAATCCGAAAATTTTGTAAAAATCTCAAAAAAAAATTTAGAAAATCCATAAAAATTGAAAATTTCCATAAAAAGTCAGATTTCAGGAAAATAGGAAATTTGGTGAATTTTTTTAAAAAAAATCAACAATTCAAAAATTTCAAAACTTCACAAAATAGGTTAAAATACATGTGGCCACCCACTTTGAGTGAAATTTAAATTTTTTGAAGTGCCCAGAAAAAAATCAAAAAATAAAAAATTTCAAATTTCACAGAATGGCTTAGAATACCTGTGGTCACCTACTTTGAGTGAAATTTAAATTTTTTGAGGGTCCCAAAAAAATCAAAAAATAATAAAAAAAATTCAAAACTTCACAAAATGACTTAAAATACTTGTGGCCACCAACTTTGAGTGAAATTTAAATTTTTTGATGTGCCTAGAAAAAATAAAAAATAAAAAATTTCAAAACTTCACAGAATGGCTTAGAATACATGTGACCACCCACTTTGAGTGAAATTTTAATTTTTTTAGGTGCCCAAAAAAATGAAAAAATAAAAAAATAAAAATTTTAAAACTTCACATAATGGCTTAGAATACCAGTGGCCATCCACTTTGAGTGAAATTTAAATTTTTTTGAGGTGCCCAAAAAATCAAAAAATAAAAAATTTCAAAACTTCACAAAATGGCTTAAAATACCTATGGCCACTCACTTTGAGTGAAATTTAAAATTTTTGAGTTGCCCGAAAAAATAAAAAAATAAAAAATTTCAAAACTTCACAGAATGACTTATAATATCTGTGGCTACCCACTGTACCCAAAAATTTAAATTTTTAGGCACCATTCCGGGAAGTTTTGAAATTTTTTATTTTTTGATTTTAAAAAAAATTCAATAAATTTTCCATTTTCTGGAAATCTGACTGTTTTTTATTTTCTGGAAATTTTTATGAATTTTTCTGGAAATTTTCAATTTTTATGGATTTTCTGAGTTTTTTTTTCAGTTTTTTAGGAATTTTCCGGATTTTCTAATTTTTTATTCCATTTCTAAAAAAATGGATTTCTGTTCCGGGAAATAGAAATTTGTGTTGTTATCAAACGAGTTTTTGTTTCTGGAAATAGAAATTTTATGCTGTTATCAAACGTGCTTTTATTCTAGAAATAGAAATTTTTGGTCGTTATCAAACGGGTTTTTTTCTCAGAAACTCATCCTGAAAATAGAAATAAAAAATTCTATTTTTGTTTCAGGAGTTCTTTCTGGAACAGAATAGTTGTCATTCACGCCCTTAGCCACAAAAATTAAGTATCGCCGCATTTCTCTACTATATTTATTTCTGTGGCTAAATCCGTGGCTAATTAGCCACGGAAATTAAGTATCGCCGCATTTCCCTACTATATTTATTTCCGTGGCTAATTTAGCCACGAAAATAAAAAAATAGTCAGGAAAGTGAAGCGGGAGTTTATTTCGTGGCTAAATTAGCCATGAATTTTTTTTTGTCGCAAATTCCGTCACAAAATTAGCAACGAATTTTTTTTCGTTGCAAATTAGCCACGGAAAATTTTTCGTCGCAAATTAGCGATTAATTTTTTTTCGTCGCAAATTCCGTCGCAATTAGCAACGATTTTAGTTTTCGTCGCAAATTCCATCGCAAATTAGCGACGAATTATTTTTCGTCGCTAATTTTCTGTGGCTAAATTCTTATTTTTTTGTAGTGACTTTCCCACCCATGAGCTTGGTACATAAAAGTAGAAGTAGTTTTTTTGACATCAACACTTTAGCTTTTTCTGAGAAGTGAAAGTCGCATAAATCAACGTGAACGATCTCACATCGCCGATGGCAACCACACAAGGTGCAAATCCAGCAAATCCCGTGATGCCGAACCACCTGCTGGTATGGCTCCTTAGCATGCATCCGCGCACCTAGCCAGTTCTTTGGCTGGTTTCCATTTGAACATTATGGATTCTGGAGTGACTTTATGTTTTTGACCCCCTAAATTGGACGAACATATAAGTTTCAGAAAGGCTATTTGCGTTAATTCTGGTTTTATTTGTGTGAATTATGATTTTTTCTCTATATTATGCAGACAGGAATTCCTTTCGAAATATTATGTCAATCCTACAAAGTAATTGCACAAATCTTAGCATAAGATTTTGACATCTTTAAACACTTGTGATGTAATTCACGAGCACCTCGCAATTGATTGTCACGACCAAAAGCTCCTCTTGGATACTCTTCACGAAGAACACCTACTTCTTATACATAGAAAAAAATTGAATTCAAAATAGGAAACCTTCTCAATTTAGAAATCCAACTCCAACTAGGATCTATTCATATTGGGAAACCTATTTGAATTGGGTTTCCTTAATGGGCTCAAACCCAAGGCATATTTTCAACGCTTCTAACAAACATATTTGTTCAAAAGGTAACATCGATCAAAAAGAAATTCCAAAATTGCTTAATCGCAATTTTTCAAGAACTCAAGAGCACAGTTAAGATTACATCTAATAAGACCTATCCAATGCAAAATGCTGACTTGAAAGGTCATGCCTTCAAGCAAAACTTATATGGATTCTCCAATATCTAAACCAAAAAGGACTCCTTCTATTTTGCCTATGTTGGACTCTTGTATCCACAATCACATTACAATCCCAACTGAGTGCCAGCTTATTTGTTGGCCCAATATATTTATATATAAACATCAGTTTCTATAGTAAATGGTTATATTATTTTACTACTACTTTGAATAATGTCATCAAGAGATACGAACGCACACAACACCAGAGAAAGGATTAACTTGTACAATATAATCCAACAAAAGAAAAATTCACACAAAAGTTCCTCGGAGTACAAACCAACCAATAGCATTTTCATTTACTGGCGTGCCACTTCCCCATTTTCTGGGCGGCTCTTATAGGGAATCCCACGGGAAATCGCGAAAATTGCTTATTAAATGCATCTGTCTCATTCTCAGTCCAATTCTAATGGATTTCATTCTAATGTTTTATTATTAAGATGTTGACCTTATCTTCTCAGGAATCTTCACAGCAGCTAAAAAAATTATCCTGATTTTATGTTTATTCAACTCCTCGTGTCCTTAGAAAACGAGTCATGAAACAGATTACTAAATGCTTGTTTTATCCCCACGAACAGATTTTGATGTTTACATTGTTTTGTCTAGATGTGAATTTTTTATGCTTTCGTCGGGCCTCTAACTTTGCATTGGCTGCATCGAAGAACGAAAATATTTTGAGCGGCTAACCGTGTGGCCTTTGTCTTATTAGTTGCACGTGATTATATTATTTATATGGAAGATTCCCGCTCGTGAGCTCGGTGGTTACAAGTAGTGTTGTTTGACATCAACGCTTTTTAGCATTCTCCGAAACTTTTGCTGGTTAACAATCGAACATATCCGATGCCAACCACCCATGGTGTGAACCGCCCGCTCGTACAGCCCCTCAGCCTGTATCCGTGGCCCAAACTGATTTGTTGAAATTTTGGATTCTAGAGTGACTGCTTATGTTTCAGAAAGGCTATATGCGTTAACTCGGATTTTCTTCCCTATATTATCCGAGATGTTCGTGTGGATGTGGACTTGAACTCATAAGCTAATCCTTCACGAATACCAACTTTCTCTAGCTGAATTAGTGCCAGCTATGCAATTACCATGCGAGCTGTTCATTTATTTTTTGGTTAAATTTAATAGGATTTATCTAAGTGTTCCAAAATAATTTGATATTCGTTCGCACAATTCTCATTTTACCAAGATAAGTAGATTAACAATGTGTCTAAAAACTTTTCAAATCCATAAATTCTTACTCTTCCTTCTTCTCTCATCATCGATTCACTTCAACTCGAACAAGCCTAGCTCTGATATTACTTGTTGAGGAAAAAAAGCCATCGAACAATAACGTAAATAGAAAGAGGAAATAAATTGGACACCGGATTGCGTGGTTTGATCAGTGGGACCCACTCCACTAGAAGAACATCACAAATCTCCATATAGATCAATCGATATAGCGAATATCACAACAATGTTTGAGTCACTCAAGTATTCTCAATATTTCTCAATCCTCAATTACATGCATAATTTTCACAGTGTTTAGCCTTACCAATTCCTTGTGAAAAAATCTCTTCATCTCACAGAAAAACTACACAAAATTTTAACATGAAATTTTCACAACTTCAGGCACTCCTGATGTAATGTGTAAGCACACTTCACAATTGATTGTCATGGCTAATAGCTCCCCTGGATACTCTTTATGAAAATCACCCACTTCATATATATAAAAGAAAAATTGGATCCAAACTAGAAAACCAACTCACACTAGAAATTTAACTCAAACTAGGAAATCTATTCAAATTAAGAAAACCTACTTGGATTGGGTATCCTTATGGGCTCAAACCCAAGACATATTTTCAACACTTCCAACTGATATATTTGCCTAAAAAGTTAACATTTATTCCTCAAGAAACACTTAGATTGATACTCTCATATTTAACCCTAATAGTCTCCTTTTATTGCCTATGCAGGACTCTTCTATCCACAATGACATTACAATCTCTCTAACAATCCCACATTGGTGCCAGCTTATTTGTCTGCCTAAAAAATATAAACGTCAGTTTCCACAGTAAATGGTTATATCATTTTACCTACGTATGTTTCTTTTATCCACAATCACATTATAATCTCTCGAACAACCCCACCTGGGTGCCAGCTTATTTGACGGCCCAAAATATCATATATATATATATATATATATATAAACATCAGTTTCTATAGTAAATGGTTATATTATTCTGCGATTACTTCAAATAATTTTATCAAAATATACGAAAGCAGACAACACTAGAGAAAGGGTTATATTTATATTAATTTTTCGTCAGACTCAACGTAACAGAGTTGACAATGTACAAATCAAGTGCCCTATATTCACGGATATAAATTACATCAATGAACAAGTTGTCTTATCTCTTCAATCCTCGATATTACTTAACTTGTACATATAATCCAACGAAAGAAAAATTCACACAAGAGTTCCTCGGAGTACAAACAAACCAATAGCATTTTCACTTACTGGTGTGCCACTTCCCCATTTTCTAGGCGGCCCTTACACAGGAATCCCATGGGAAATCGCGAAAATTTCTAACTAAATGTATCTGTCTCACTTTTAGTCTAATTCTAATGTGTTTTTCATTGATTGCCGAAATCGATTTTGTTTTATCCCCGTTCACTGGTTTGGATATCTTAAGTAGCCATCTTGTGGTCAAGAAAGTAATCAGAGAGCATGTGTCATCGATGTGGATTATTTACGTTGACCTCGGAGCTCTAACTTCGACCGTGTCGATGCCATCGATCACTTGCATTCTCCCGCCAAATTTGAAAATTTCCTTCTCCTTTATTTTAGTATTATTTTTCTTTGAAGAAAGGAAATATTTAAAGGACCCAACGACGAGATTACATCAATAATCAATTATCCCAAACTGACAAAATCACAGATACTTTATTTTAGGCTTCTAGGTTTTCTTCGATATTGGTATTATCATCACAGCAGTGGGTGTATAAAGCGTCTTAATTAATGTCATCGGGAAAATAAAATTAACATCACGAAGAGCTCAACTAAATAATCAATTCTTAATCATTACCCCTTGATTGTACGTTGATGTCCGTGTCCCCGTATGAGCATCTTGAATATTCTGTCGAATATATAAATTCGATCCTATCAACGATGCAAGAAAGTAATGGAAATTTGCACAACACAAGAATTTACGTGGTTCAGCAGGGGAGATGTTCCGCCTACCTACGTCCACGGGGAGATGAGATCTGTTTCACTAATAACGTAGAAAAGTGTACAGCCGCTCTTTTTTAGTCCCTCCTCTCTCTCTCTCTAGAGACCTGTTTCGCCCTAAACATATATAGCAAAACCCTACATGGCACAAATTACAAAATTGCCCACATAGCCTAAAATATTTAGCTTTTCCATATAACGGAATACAAGACATCAACCTCAACAATCTCCACCTTGGCTTGGATTCTGTAAAGCCACCTGTGAAAAAAATACGAAATATAGATGTCTTCATCCCCGTACCTCCATAAGAGGTACACTCCCGCACTCATTGAGTGCGTCCCTCACCTTCAACAGCGAGTTATATTAATTGAGCCCAAACAGGACCCAAACTTCTCAATAGTGACTGTCTTGGTAAAACAATCTGCAGGATTGCTATTTGTGTGAATCTTCCTCAAGTGAATGCTGCCACTGACACAAGCTCCCTGATTTTGTGAAACTTCACATCTATATGCTTTGTTGTTGCATGAAACACTTGATTCTTGGCGAGATGTATGGCACTCTGACTGTCACAATGTAACACCGCACCTCCTTGCTCTAAACCCAACTCACGAACCAACCCAGTCAACCAGAGCCCATCCTTAACAGCTTCTATAACTGCCATGTACTCTGCCTCTGTAGTAGACAATGCAATTATGGACTGGAGCATCGCCCTCCATGAGATAGGTCCACCAGCTAATGTGAAGACATATCCTGTAGTAGACCTCCTTCTATCTAGGTCACCAGCAAAGTCTGAATCAACATATCCCGCTAGCTCCTTTGAACCTCCGTCGCGACTGAACATAATACCCAAGTCTGCAGTCCCACTGAGATATCTAAAGATCCACTTGACTGCATTCCAATGCTCCTTCCCTGGATTACTCATGTATCTGCTAACAACACTGACTGCAAGAGATAAATCTGGCCTGCTACATACCATAGCATACATGAGACTCCCAACTGCACTAGCATAGGGAACTCGAGACATCTCCTCAATCTCCTCATGTTTTGTGGGGCATTGCTGTTCAGATAACCTGAAGTGGCTAGCTAACGGTGTCCTTACTGATTTAGCCTTATTCATGTTGAAACGCTCAAGCACCTTTTCAACATACCTCTTTTGAGATACCCAGAGTTTATCTGCACTTCTATCTCTATGAATTTCCATACCAAGGATCCTCTTAGCAGCACCAAGATCCTTCATCTCAAACTCATTATTCAACAAGGACTTTAAAGAGATAATATCATGCATATCCTTAGCAGCAATGAGCATGTCATCAACATAAAAGCATCAAAAGAATAATTGAATTATCATATGACACTTTAAAATAAACACATCAATCATACTCACTTCTCGAATAGCCAATTTGCACCATAAAAGAGTCAAAACGCTTGTACCACTGTCTTGGAGATTGCTTAAGGCCATAAAGTGATTTCTTAAGTAGACAAACGTGATCTTCCTTTCCTGGCACTTTGAACCCATCAGGTTGCTCCATGAAAATCTGTTCCTCTAAGTCTCCATGAAGAAACGCCGTCTTCACATCAAGTTGCTCCAACTCAAAATCAGACATGGCTACAAAAGCAAGTAGAACTCGAATGGAAGTGTGCTTTACTACTGGAGAGAATATTTCATTATAATCCATCCCTTCCTTCTGTGCATACCCTTTAGCTACAAGTCTAGCCTTGTACCTTACCTGCTCATTCTCAAACACTGCCTCTTTCTTGCGAAAGATCCATTTACACCCAATGATCTTTCGCCCTTTAGGTTTTTTCACAATCTTCCAAGTCCTATTTTTCTGTAAGGATTCCATTTCTTCCATCATAGCTGACATCCATTTATCACTATCAGCATTAGATATCGCATTCTGATAGGAAGATGGATCGCATGTACCTACTGTGATGGCATAAGCAACCATATCCTCAAACCCGTATCTCACAGGTGCTTTGTGAGTACGTTTTCCTCTACCTTCTGCAATGGTGTAGGTATCTTCTACTGTCTCCTGTGATTTTGGTGAGTTACTGGATGATTCCCTTCCTCTCGCTATTTCTGGTTCACCTGACTCCACATGTACAGTAGATCCTTCTTCACTTCTGCCATCTGCATGTGAATTGTTATTTTCCTTCACCATGCCAGATTCATTAAAAACAGCGTCCCTGCTAACCACGGTCTTCCGTGCATTTGGATCCCATAACTTGAATCCTTTCACACCTTTCTCATAGCCAAGAAAGATGCATTGTTTAGACTTTGAGTCTAACTTGGAACGATGTCCACTTTGTACATGAACATAGGCTGGACAACCAAATACTCTCAAACCTGAATAGTTAATCGGATTACCTGTCCATATCTCCTTAGGAACTCTGCATTCAATGGTTGTAAATGGAGACCTGTTAATGAGATAGCATGCCACATTAACTACTTCTGCCCAGAAACTTTTACTCAGCCATGCATTCAGCCTCATACTTCGTGCCCTTTCTAAAGGTGTCCTGTTTATCCTCTCAGCTACACCGTTTTACTGTGGTGTATCTGATGTTATGAAGTGACGTGTATCCCTTCAGCTTTACATAGTCCCAGGAATGGTGTGTACCTGTATTTTCCTCCATTGTCTGTTCTCAAGTACTTTAGCTTCTTTCCTGTCTGCCTTTCTACTTCGGCCTTCCACTCTTTGAATTTGGAGAAAACTTCGTTTTTCTACTTCATGAAGTAGACCCAGACTTTCCTTGAGTAATCATCAATGAAGATCACAAAATATTCGGCTCCACCTTTTGATTTGATCGATGCAGGACCCCATACATCACTGTGTACATAATCAAGTACATCCTTGCTCGTATGTTTCGCAGTTCTGAAACTAACCCTGCTCTGTTTCCCGAAAACACAGTATTTGCAGCTTTTGAAACCTTTTAACAGCTTCCTTTTATGAAGCTCCATCATACCCTTTTCACCCATATGCCCCAACCGCATATGCCACAGATGAGTGTCATCTGTATTGGACTCTGCAGCTGTAGTCACAGATGCTCCACCTGTTACTGTACTCCCTATGAGCCTGTACAAACTTCCTGTCAACTCTCCTTTCATGACAACCATAGCTCCCTTGATGACTTTGAGAACTCCACCTGCTGCTGCATACTTGTAGCCATTCACATCAAGCGCATCCAAAGATATCAAATTTTTCTTTAGATCTGGAACGTGCCTTACATCCACTAAAGTTCTGACTATGCCATCAAACATTCTGATTTTAATAGTCCCTATTCCAATGGTTTTGCAAACCGCATCATTCCCCATTAGAACATATCCGCCACTGTATGACTGGTATGAATCAAACCAATCTCTATTCGGGCACATGTGATAAGAGCATCCAAAGTCTAAAATCCATGAATCAGCGAACTGATTCTTACCTGATGATATAGAGAGAAGATCTCCATCATCACCATATGAACTATCAGCCACACTTGCCTGATTAGAAGTTTTCTCGCGCTTCTTCAAGTCTTCCTTTCTTTTATAACAGTCTCTTTTCAGATAGCCTTCTTTCTTGCAATAATAACAAGAGAGTTTTGTTTTACTCCCTCTTGATTTCGATCAACCCTTATTCTCGGATCCCCGCTGGATTGTTCTCCCTTGTTCCTGCTCCTTGACTTTTCCAATGAGACCCTCACCCTGTGCCGTAACACTGTTAACCCTCTTTCTTGTATCATTAGATAGTAGGGCAGCAGTGACCTCATCTGTCTCAAGCGTCTCTTTACCATACAAGAGTGTCGTCACCAGATGATCATAAGATGCTGGCAGCGACGATAGCAGTAATAAGGCTTTGTCTTCATCTTCCATTGAAACCTGCAGACTTGCAAGTTTACTCAGAATCTGATTGAACGTATTGATGTGTTCTAACAGATCTGAGCCTTCCTCCATCTGTAGAGAGTATAACTGTTTTTTCAAAAAAAGTTTATTCGTTAGGGACTTGGTCATATAGATGCTCTCAAGTTTCGCCCACACCTGCGGCGCCGACTTGAGATCCACCACATACTGCAGAACCTCATCAGATAGGTTCAACCGAATGGCGCTTACTGCCCTTTCCTCCATCTCCGCCCAATCTTCATCACTCGTTTCTGGTTTCTTCCCTTTCCCCAGCAGCACTTTCGACAGGCCCTGCTGAATCAAAAGATCCATCATTCTTCATCGCCAGAGAGTGAAGTTGTTCTTTCCATTAAACCTCTCGATGTCGTACTTGACACTCGAACCCTTTCCTGCCATCTTGATAGCTCGAAGAACCCCGCTCTGATACCAATTGTCGAATATATAAATTCGATCCTATCAACGATGCAAGAAAATAATGAAAATTTGCACAACACAAGAATTTACGTGGTTCAGCAGGGGAGATGTTCCGCCTACCTACGTCCACGGGGAGATGAGATCTGTTTCACTAATAACGTCGAAAAGTGTACAGCTGCTCTTTTTTACTCCCTCCTCTCTCTATCTCTAGAGACCTGTTTCGTCCTAAACATATATAGCGAAACCCTACATGGCACAAATTACAAAATTGCCCACATAGCCTAAAATATTTAGCTTTTCCATATAACGGAATACAAGACATCAACCTCAACATGTTCAAATCTTTAATGTTTGCTAAGAGACAAAATGCTGGAGGAACAAGGACTATCATTATTGCAAAGAGTTTTTTAGGATTCTCCAACGACATTGGAGGACCAAACGTAAATGACGGGGGAAAAACGAAAGTCCCCTAGGCTCATATTCTTGGGACCAAAATAATCTAGCAAATAAAGACATGGATTGATCCATTGTAAATTGCAATTAAGATGATAAATTGCAATATTTGTCAAATCTTTGATGTTTTGTACTAAACTTAAAACTACATAAACGTGTGATAACTAATGCTGAATCACAATTCCGCAAACAATTTTCGTGGACATGAGACTATACGTACCAAATATATCGTCGTTGAATGTAATTGCCAGATCCAGTTGATCATTTATGATGAATTGTATATAACCATTTCTTCAAGAAAGTGCATATAAACTAATCATGTAAAGATTCTTACCAAAAAAAAAAAAACTAATCATGTGAAGACTTACATGAGTTGTTAGACCTATGATGCCTATTGCCTATTGTTGCTTATGCTTTTCTAAAACATGATCAATGGTTCACAATCTTACAAATTCTGCAATCTGAAAGGAGGGCTATATTGTCTCAAATTAGATTTTTCCATGGCTTGGCTTGTATGATGAGACGTTCATTTTGTCGAAATATGTATTGAGTTTGTATCCGTGAAGAAAGCCCAATCAAGTAGAAATTCCAAATCTCGATAGGACTTGTGGTTTGATGGCCGAACAACCAAAAAATTGTTGAAATGCATTCCTGGCTTGAATAGAATTATTAATGAGTTGGCTAAAAAGCGTTGTGCGTGTGTGTTTTGCCGTAACAATCAATACATATGTAAAAGAGAACTGAAGATGGTGTAGTTTTAGGTTGATCCTCGTCACTCATGGGTATTTATGGGTTTTATTTAGCCATGTGACCATGACAGGCGAAGTTGATAGAGGAGAGGTCACATAGGCATAATTCCTTTTTAACATACCAAAATGCTAGTGTGATCTAGTTCTTCTTATGCGCCAGCTTAATATGTAATTTGATAAGCTTAATTCAGTGATGGCTTTAATGAGAATTATTCATGAAATCTATTCGTGGTGGAAGCAAAGGGCCGGCCCAAACTCGCTATGGGGTGCAACCGTGCAAGGGGATGTCACCTAGCCAGACGAACTTGTGCAATTTAGTAATTTCCCTCAGGGTTTTAGTATGAATATTACTTCACATTACGTGAGAGATATCCAGAGAGTTTGATAGCTCTCTCTTTTCATTGTATTTTGAGACGTAAATCTTTGCTCTTTGTCGTTCACCCATGGACGTAGGCCTTCAGCTGAATTACATAAACTCTTGTTTTGTCTCTTGGCTTCTGCTTTTCAGGCTTTTCGATAGCACAAGGTTATATTTCAGAGACTCAGTTTGGTGATGGTTGTATGTTGAATAGGTTCGAATTGCCATTTGTCCTGAGTCGACATTCTTTTAATTGAAGAAGAATTATTTAATGGAATATAACATCGCGCGCGGTTCAAACGGTCATTTTCTGATGCCTCATGTCACGTGGTTGTCATGAGCTGCTGATGAATAATAACCCGAGTTTTTGAAGTCTGTATTGACTGCTGTCTAGACCAGAGACTCCCGCGTGTTATGATTTTAAGTAGACATCTTTTGGTTAAGAGAGATATCGGGGAGCGTGTGCATGTTAACGTCGTTTTGTCAAGATGTGAATTATTTATGTTGACTTCGGGGCTCTAACAGCGCCCGCATCGATATCAAATGGATTCCCTTGGTGCACATTAGAAAAAGTTCAATCTTTACTTTTTTAATATGACAACTCCTGCTGAAACTTTGGCTCCACCCAAAAGTCGATGTATGAAAAGAGAAGATCCATGAGACCATACAATAACTTTCAGCTTCTTCAACCACGTAAAAATACTTCTCTGCGTCAAATTTTTTCCCATATATGACACGGCAAAGAATCTTCCATGGATACCCAACGCACTTGGACATTTCACTGCATGACTATTCCTTTCAAGTAAACAGTAAACACGCAAAATGTATTATTCAAATCTAATTTGGTATGACTTGGCTCCACAAGTTACCTTATAGTTGTTAATGATGATCCCATTGCTTTTTGTCAATGCTAGTTTCATTACTTACAAGTACTCAATCACCAGTTCATTAAACTCAATTACCAGAATATTTCATAAAATCAGAGAGTTTTGTCCAGACAATCACCTTGTGAGGACTGATAATTTTCTCTGATTACTTAACATGCAAATTGAATTTGCAGTAACCACCCGCCTGGGTGGCGCTGCTGGAGCGCGCACTCTTCCTCTCGCAAAATGTTGAGTGTTCGAATCCCGGACGCCGCAGGGTGACTTAACCGGTGGCACGTGTGTGGTGGCTAGCACGTGTCGTCCCCAGGATTTACTCCCCGGCTGTCGGCCGTGCGGGGGTTCCCTGGGTTATTAAAAAAAAAATTGAATTTGCAGTTGATTGTTCTTCAAAGAAATTTTCTTGTGTCATTACATCCAAAAAAAAAAAAAGCCAAAAAGTACATTTCAAAGTTTCTCTCGTGTATTCACGGTTCACCAAGGCACGCTTGAAGAAAACAATGAAGAAGAGGAGGTAATTTTGCCCATGAAGAGATTGGCCATCAGGTTAGTTAATAACCATAAAGACAATTACATCACAACATGACAGGGAAATCATCTTTTTATCACCTTGTTATCTGACACAGTTCATCGAATTTTCCTTTTTATATCTTGCAAGTTTCATCTAAACGCAGGAAGAGAGAATAATTTTATTCTCTAAGACTTGACATTTTTTATAAGGATCCTGTTAACAAGTGTCTCCGAAACACTTATTAAGTATGATATAAAAGTGATAACCAACTTTTCAAATCAATAACTGCACATAACATGACGCGGTCAGTATATTGAAAAATCGGAAAGTTTTCTTAATTGGTAGCTTAACGGGTATTCTGGGAATCCTCTCCAACAAAATCCATTCATGGAATTCTTCATGTCAATTTGCTTTGGACTCCTGATTCCTGCCATGGTGGCTCAAGGGACGTGGACAAGTCTGCAATTCTTGTAGGTGGATGGGCCAGGAAAATGGCCGCTTTTCAGTTGGGTTAGGATCTAGCTCGGGGGTCCGTCTATGTTTCACGGGCCATGTTCTAGCCCATTCAAAGCCCCCTATTTGATCATTTGCTTTTGAACAGGACATTGGGAAACGCAAATGGTTCAGCAGATATTAGAGTTGCTCGACTCTTCTTACTCCTGAGAATGCTATTGTAATTACTGAAAAGAAATGGATTTTGTTAAATAAAATCAGGAAACTTATTAAGTAATCGATTGAGAATAGGTTTAAAGCATCAGTTTTCTCGATGTTAGACAAGAATTAGCTGCTGCTCATTGGGTGACGTCCGTGTATTGGTGATTCAATTATGTATTTATCAAGTACGCTTCTCAAGTGAGCTAGCCCCACCATCATTTTTCTCTCTCCCTCTTCACATGAAGACCAAAAAGTCTCCCTCTATTCTGGTTTTTCTGGGTCGGGAAAGACTCTCTCCCTGTCCCTCTTTCCTTATTGCTTCATCTTCAAATTTTCTTCTTCTTGTTTTGGCTTCTTCTTCTCAAAAGCGGCCATGACCGAGCTTTGCAGCAGTGCTCGTGGATTTGGCACAGCTCCGTTGCAGAGCTCGCAAGGCCTACCGTGGCCCTTGTGAGCACAAGGCCGATCTTGCGCAGCTCGTGGCAGCCTCGAGCTCACATGCCCATGCCACTGCAAGTGACCTTGCCACGAATAGGGACAACGACGGCCGGTGGCCGCGTCAATTAGCAGTTAGCAACAACTAATTTTAGTCCTTCATGAATTCACTAGATTTCGGAATCAAAGTGGAAGTTTGCATGGGGAACGAGAAATTTAGAAAGAAATAAACGCTTTTAAGTAAGAAATGGCAATATCTAAATTCAGCTTAAAGTGTAATAGCTTAAAGACAATTACATTACAACTCGATGGGGGAAATCATCATTTTCGCCTTGTTATCTTACACAGTTTGTCCAATTTTCCTCTTTATATCTTGCAAGTTTCATCTAAATGCAGGAAGAGAGAATAATTTTATTCTATGGCACTTGACGTTTTCCATAAGGATCCTGTTAAAAAATGTCTTCAGAGCACTTGTTAAGCATAATATAAGAGTGATTTCAAGATGTTGTCGGTACATTGAAAAACCGGAAAGTTTTCTTAATTAGTAGCTTAACGGGTATTCGGGGAACCCTCTCCAACAAAATCCATTCATGGGATTCTTCATGCCTAATTTGCTTTAGGCTCCTGATTCCCGCCATGGTGGCTCAAGGGACGTGGACAAGTCTGCAATTCTTGTTGGTGGATGGGCCTGGAAAATGGCTTCTTTTCAGTCGGGTTGGGATCTAGCTCGGGGGTCCGTCTATGTTTAACGGGCCATGTTCTAGCCCATTCACAGCCCCATATTTGATAATTTGCTTCTGAACAGGACATTGGGAAAGGAAGATGGTTCAGCAGATAGTAGAGTTGCTCGACTCTTCTTACCCCGGAGAATCCCCTTGTAATTACTAAAAAGAAATGGGCTTTGTTAATTAAAATCAGGAAACTTATTAAGCAATTGATTGAAGAATAGGTTTACCGCATCAGTTTTCTCGGTGCCAGACAAGAAGGGAAATGCTGAGCTGACCATCTCTGTAGAATGACGGAATGACCGTCAGAGCTCAGCCACGAGATTTTGTGGAGGAAACCGGTAAAATTCCTCAACCGGTTTCAAATTTTGACCTAAGTTTCCTTTTTTTTCTTCTAAGATTTCCATAATTCTTTATTGCAAGCTTAAATTGAGAAACAAAATCATAAGAAACGAATTGAAACCGGTTGATATAAGAAGAAACAAATCAAAGTGATAATATTCAAATAATAAGAAACAAATCAAAGTGATAATAATCAAACAATAAGAAATATATTAAGAACTTAGTTGTAACTTTTAAAATAGTGGATATTATTCTCCGGCCAAAGAAAAAGATAATGTGGATATTGTTCCCAAATAAAAACAACTTAACAACTCAAAAAAAATAGAATGATCTTATACACTTTGAACTTTTGATTATTGTAGGATTTTATTTCAAGAGAGTAAGAGGTATTCATTGTCGTCGAATTACATATTGTCTCGATGGAGAAAGGGTTTCAAGCGTTCATACCTTTCGAACTCCATATCTAACAATGTCAATTTTGATAATCTAAACGAATGGTATGAACACTTATTTAATTATACTATCCACATCATACAAGAAGGTTCAAAATTTCTTTTTAATAAGTGATAATGACTTCACGATTTTTTTTAATAAGTGATGATATTTTTCTACTTTTAATTATTTATATTTCGCAATCTAATTTTTTTTCTTTCTTCATATTCAAGAAAATTGATTTTGTGGGTCCTCTTATGATTTTTGTATCTTAATTTGAGGTTGCAATAAGGAAACGTAAAAGTAAAAAAAAAAAAAAGAATCAAAATGAAACCGGCTGAGGAAGTTTGCGTATTCCTCAAAACTAATCATGTGGTTGACCTTTGACCGTCACTCCGTCATTTTGCGGAGGACGGTCGGGCTAGCCACTCGCACATAAGAATTAGCTTTTGCTCGTTAGGTGATGCTCATCTATTGGTGATTTTATTATGTCTTTTTTCAATTACACAATATATTTTGCACTCAACCCTCACTCTCTTCTTCTCAAATGAGCTGGCCCCATCGTCATTTTTCTCTCTCCCTCTCCACATGAAAGACCAAAAAGTCTCCTTCTATTCTGGTTTTTTTGGGTCAGGAAAGACTCTCTCTCTCTCTCTCTCTGTCCCTCTTTCCTTATTCCTTCATCTTCAACATTTCTTCATCTTGTTTTGGTTTCTTCTTCTCATAAGCAGCCAAGGCGGAGCTTTGGAGCAGAGCTGTGTGGCTTTGGCCGAGCTCCGCAGCGGAGCTCTCCAGACAGGCCATGGCCCTTGTGAGCATGAGGCTGACCTTGCACAGCTCGTGGCGGCCTCAGGCTCACATGCCCATGCCATTGCAAATGAGCTTGCCATAAACAAGGACAGCGGCGGCCGGCTAATCAGGGCATCGATGGCAGGGCTGGACTGCCATGGTAATGTCCGTGTTGGGGAGGAGCCCCGGTGGTGTGGGAATCTGCTGAGTATGTGAGGAGAGAGAGGGGGGTTGTTTTTTTTGTTAAGTTAAGAGCAAATAATCACATGTGATGCGGTATTTATTTCTTCAAATCGATCAACCAGAAGTGAGCAACAGCCAATTCTAGTCCTTCATGAATTTACTAAATTTCGGATCCAGAGTGGAAGTTTGCATGGAGAATGAGAAATTTAGATAGATAGAAATAAACGCTTTAAGTAAGGAAATGGCAATATCTAAATTCAGCTTATAGTGTAATAGCTGGCATCGATAATCGATGAAAGTAATTCGCATGACATCATGTGTGTTTCACATGCAGCTCCTCTAGTCTACACAGAGATTTCTTCTAACATCATCAAATTTTTCAAAGGCGATGACATCCTCATCCTTAAAATAGAAGCGGTAATAGTTTTTAATGACGAAAGAAGCTCATCTTAGCTAGTTAGGTTACTCTTCAGCCAATGAAATTCTCTACTCATGTTGCCCCAGTGGCCACCCTGCTCACTTGAGAAGGGAAGGAAGAGACTCCCCACCTTCTCAGGGAGTTGGGATGGAGACGCGTAAGTGATGGAATAGGGTTTTGTAACCTGTGCACAGCATATAACACACTGTTGCTTGTAAAATAGATATAAGATATGATCAGAGCAAAGAAAGAAAAAAAGTGAGTGAAAACCTAAGTGGGTGATCCAAATATTAAATTATCTATACTTGCTAGCGTGGAGATTCCAGCATGCGCCGATCAAACATCATTCTCAACGCATAAAAAAACTAGTTCATTAGCACTAATTTCTCTATCCTACCCAAAAACCTTCCTCCTCTTTTCACAACGGTCCTCAAGTCACTGTTGCTGACCCAGCCTTACTGCACCGTCCCATCGCGCCGCGCCCACCACCATCTTCAACGCTCGGCTCCTACTGTCATATCTCTGCGCATGTATAACTGACTAACCACCCCCCCCCCCCCCCCCGGCGGTTGAGAGAGAGAGTGATGTCGCTACCCTGCCTCAGGTGTTCTCAAGAGGAGCGGGACTCACGATTTGTCGCACGAGAACAAGGGTCCCCATAATCGAGGTGCTCGCTCTCGTTCGGAGTGGGTTCTCCCAAATCATAACCGATCGTGACGTTTGAGGGATTCAATTGATTAATAAAAATTTCTATCTAATTGGAGTCGCCACTGACCTATTTGGGAAAGGTAGGAGGCAAGTGAAGTGTGGGAGGAGGCTTCACTTCCTACAAACTGAGATTCCAAAGTTGCAGATTTCGTTTCACTAATTGTCTAATTAATGTTATTTCAGCACCGATTCTCAATCTTTGAAAGATGTTGTTCATGTGATCTTCGCCCTTTTTATTATCCTATGCCACTAAACGATATCCATGCATGGGTGTGCAATCAATTAATTAAACAATCACAATCGATGAGATAAAGATAAAGTACAAGAAAATAAACTCGATACGATATAAAAATGTATAAATACATGGCCTCATTATTGAGTCTCGGGACATGAATCCCTTGAGCTAAATTAAAAAAAAATTAAATGTCTATTTCTAATCTAAATGGTTGTTATTATGCTTTTTAGAGAACTAAGTAATATCCACAAAACACTAAGCGTAATAGAAAAGCAATCTAACATGAATCAGATCTAACCTCTAAAATGCAATGCATGGAAATCAAACACTACTCAGCTACACAATCATCAACCAAGAAAATAAGATGAACACGCGAAAGAGACCTTTCAAGATCGTCTAGGCGAGTCAATGCTCTCACGGGATACTACCTTTCATCACATACCGAACATATCGGACGTGCATGATGTAACTACAATTATCATGAAATGCAATCTGTAATAAGACAACAATCGAACATGCTTATACTAATGCAAACAATTTCTATTCGTGAAAAAATTATCGAGGCGCCCCAGATGGCATAGATGTGTATGAAAACATTTATTCATGAAAATTCCACTCTTTTTTAGACGTAGCAATTATCCTGATGCATACTAAATCAACGGAAAAGTAACACAAGGGATAACTAAGTGAATGAAATGGTCCATCGTGAAAGAGGAGTGAGAAACAGAGGAAGTATTTACTTATTTCATAGATAGAAGTTCTTTATCTTGTTTTTATGTTATTATTTTGTATCTGAGGTGGCTAGTTAATTATCACCTTGGGGGGGGGGGGGCGGTGTTAAATAGGTGATTATAATCAAATTTGACAAATTAAAGCGGAATTAAAATAATTAAGATAAGTATTGTCAAATTCTAGTGAAATAAGAGTCTAAATAAATCAGAGTCAAAGATCAAATGTAGTATATCAATGTGCAAAGATAAACGACAAGAGTTAAACAATAAGAGAATTTTCACACAAATTTTTAGAAGTTCAGCTTATAGTAAGCCTACATCCACTCTCCACGCAAACAACATATCGGTTAGATTTCACTAATCAATCAAAAGTTACGAGGATGTTAACTCTCGATCTCAATATCTCAAAGTCAGTTCCTCTCATGATATCTGAGTTACTCCTCTTTAAACCTCATCAGAGATTACAAAGTTCAATTTAAAAAAGACAAGCGTATATGGTTAAAGCTCTCAATACATTGTAATTTCATATTCACAATCTTGTCCTTTTTCTTTAGTATTGGAATTTTCTTTTATACTCCTCCACTTCTAATTAGGGGTGTCAGAACCGAACCAAAAAACCGAACCGAGATACGAACCGAACAGAACCGAACCGAAAATTTCGTGCATTTCGGTTCGGTTTCGGTTTCGGTTCGGATCATCAAAATAAACCAATTTTTCTTTTCGGCTCGGTTCATTTTGGTTCGGTTCGGTTTGGTTCGGATCGAACCGAACTAAAATAAACACTTCGGTTTAGGGCTATTTTGCCCTCTCTCTCTCCCCTTCTCTCTCCTCTTTCCTCTTTCTCTATGCTTAATGAACTTGAAACCGAAAACTGATCCGAACCAAACCGAACCAAATCGATTTTTCGGTTCGGTTCCAATTCGGTTCGGTTCCAATTCGGTTCGGTTCAAGGAGCACCCTTAATGGTTCAGTTCGGTTCGATTTTTTTGAAAAACCGAACCGAACCGAACCATTTACACCCCTACTTCTAATCTAGCAATTGGACAGTCTTCAGAGGATCATTCTTCAATGATTCTGTTGGATACAAATGCTTAAAGAAGATTGGGTAGCTGTTGAATAATGAAATCAGAATCTCTCAGATGATTAAGTTGCCCATACAACCAAATCAGAGTTTCGATAAGTAGAGTTATTCATTTAGTAAGAGTGTCAAGTCATGATTGAATATCAACCAATTTTTTATGCTTTGCTTTGAATTAGATTGTTGCAAAACAATCTTGAAAAATTGAATATCAATAATTTTCAATAAAGAAATCAAAGCCAGATCTCTAGCCGTTGCAATGTATGTATACGTTAATCGTTGTGTTTGACAAAGTCTCAGAAACAAATGTTGTAGCCTAACTCTGAGTTCTTCTTAAGTCCGAATATGTAGAGTCTAAAGATAAAAAAAAGCCTTGATAATTTTCAAGTGCAGCCTTGGGAGGATTCTTCATATTACTCTAAGAATATCCTTGACATACATTGATGATGTCAGCGAATACTTAGATTAACCGAAATCTAAACAATGTTTCTCCATGAATATCACCTACAATTATTTAAGTTAGATTCAATAGAAACTTATGGAATGTTTTGTCGATCTTCAAAATATATTAGGAGGTGTTCTTAATAGTATCTACCACTCTCAATGTCCATACTAACACCTCAAGAACATAATCTAATCTCTGAACCTGTTTTGTATGGCTCTTTCTATACTAAGGGGTATTTGTTTTGCAGAAAGTAAATGATTTGAAAATCATTTTCCTAAAAATGATTACTTTTATCGCTTATGTCGACACCTATTTTCAATTTGCCCAAAATTAATTATGCAAAATTTAGGGATTAATTTTTAGTTCCTAAAACAAAAAAATATTTTTTATCTAATTACATTGCATATAGACATTGGGCACATTTGCATTAATATGGCCTATTAGAGCATATTTTTTTAATTAAATATCAAAAAATTAATTAAATTTTAAAAAAATATTATTATTAAAAAATCTGGGTTTGGCCGGGTCCTAGCCGGGTTGACCCAGCCCTTTCTTTTTCTCCCCGCGCAGGCCCAGTTCGCTTTCCTTTTTCCTTCTCCCCTTCGCGCAAGCTGGGCCCAGCCCAGCCCAGCTCTTTCTTTTCCTTCTCTCCCCGTTGCCGGTCTTCCTCCTATGCTTTCCCCTGCATCTGGCCGTCGAACTGACGGACGGCCAAACGGCCGAACGTCCCCATCCAATCATGTAAGAGAGTAGCAGGGGAAGGGCATTGATGGCCAGTCCCATCCCTCCCCCTTTCCCGGTCTCTCCCTCTCTCCTCTTCCCCTCTAGTGGTCGCGGAAGTCAAGGAGCAAAGGTGCAAGATTTCCTCCCTACACCGGCCTAGGATGGCCACCAAAGTCGTGGCGCAGAGCAGGCCGGCGCAGGGGCCATTAAAGCCACGACTTTGGGGCGGAGCAGGTGGCCGGCATCGCCTATAAAGGCCGGAGAAGAGAGGAGAAGAGCTCGGTCGGTTCAAGAGCACAAAAACAAAGACAGAGAGAAGAGAGAGAACAGAGAGAGAAAGAGAGCATACCGAGGTCACGCTGGAGCAGGAAGGGGAGCTAGCAGTGTCGCCATTGCCCCCAGACCAGCCGGAGATCCCCCATACACGCCGGTGAGCCTTCTCGGCCCTATCTGCCCCTGTTTTTGTGCACCGGTCGGCCGTCACTCAAGCCGGCCGCTTCGCGCGAATCCCAGCCCATACCGTCATTCCCCGCAGCCCATAAATCGCCATCGAAGGTAAGCCAGGTTGCCGGAGTACGTCGGAGCCTCGAGGTAGGTCGAAAACCATCCGTTTTAATCGTGCGCGCCAAGTGTTTGATAAAATGCCTCAAGGAAACTGGGTTGATTTTGGTCACCAGCCAACGAACAGGTGGTCGGACGGTAGGTTGGACGATTGGGAAGCCTCGGTGGTGGTCCCCAGAGGTTGGATTTAGGCCAAAGCTAGCCTGGGTCAGCTGGTGAGAGGCCAATTTTGGTTTCTACGGCGTCCCCGCGTGCTTGTGCATGTGGGAATCGACCCGACCAGGGTCAACGCCTTGGGTTGGATCCGTTAATCCGGGTCGATTCTGACCGACCCGGATCCGCCGACCCGACCCGGTTTTAATATTATATTTTTATTTTATTAAAAAAATATTTGTTCATAAAAAATTTAAAAATTTTTTTAAAAAATTACGAATTTTTTTATTTTCTTTTAAAATTAAGATATAATTTAGATATAATATTGTTGAATATTTTTCTAAATTATGTGATATATCTGAATGTTTTAAATTGGTGTTGCATTATTATTATGCATGTTTTTCCTAAATATATGGTTGCATAAATTGTCTTATATGTTAAATGTCATATCCTTAGTTAGGATTAGAATTCTAGGTTGCATATATATCTTGACTGCTAATCATTAATGATTGAGCACTCGTTTGATCACCTCACATATTAAAAGAAAAGTCCTAAAATCAGTCTAAATTGCCTGACAAATATTTTCAGAAATGAATAGGGTAAAAGGGTATCGAAATAGCATTAGTTATCCAACTAGTGTAATCAAGTCCTCGAACTCATTTAATTTCTAGTTCGTAGGAGTAGGGTGATTCTCCCGTCACCTTACTTGGATTTCTAATTGACCTACCCCAAACCGATTAGTGGCGATTCCTAGATAAAAATCACTTGCAGGTTAAAAACCTAAACCCTAAATCGTGATATGATATAGGCTTGAGAGAGCCCGAGTTAAGTCCTAAACCTAAACTTAACAAGTACCAAGCGAGACTCCCCCTTTTGATGTCAAAAACTGGAGGTCGGTCGCAACAGTTTACGACTATGAATGAACAAAGAATATATTTTTTGCCCTAAAAAATGTTTAGACATAACTGATTATCGATATTGAAAATATTTTTCATAGATAATTATTTCAAGTGATACAAGCAATTATTTTTAAAAAAATGTTATCAAGATTATTCATTTTCTGCGAAACAATTAGAACCCGAAAGCATTTGTACAATGGCATCCCCATAGTGGGCCATTATTAAAACTCTGAATCCTTCAGTCACGGCACTAGAGGCTCCAATAATGTAGTTAACTTCAGCAACGAAAGAAACGCACTAAACTAGAACAGAACAAAATGAAAGAGGAAATCTGGACAGCAAGTACTTGGCATCAACGAACAGCACATCAATGACACAATTACACATATCAGGAGATACGAACAGCAAGCACGCACAGAACAGACATAATCCATAGCTTGACACATCGGTACGAACACAACTCATTGAGCACCTCGGCAACTCAATGCATTCGAAATGGACATACAACCGATGAGCCAATCAGTAATACAGCCCGCTCAAAATGAATGCGCATAGGATGACTGGAGGAGTAACTCAATGCTCTTGCAGCATGCCTTCAGTATTCAAGATAGTAGCGTTCGCTCAATACACCGGCAATTTCAACACGTACAGAGAACTACCCAGCAACATTCTCATGATAAGTTCGCAATTCGGCACAGCAAAAGTAGATCGACATATAGTGAAGCACAAGAAGTATACAAGCACCAATCCATTCACTTTCGTTCAAGAGGCCCTCGGTCAAGTTCTAGAATACTCAGTATCAGATTGATCTCATGTACACACTGGATACGCATCTAATCCGACAATTTCAAGAACAAATCCTAAAACGAATAGCTACTAAATTCTGAAATGAAAGGAAACGAAACAAAGTAAAGTCTATATGACGAAAATAACGAATTGATCAAGCAAAGATTGAGTCTCATATTTACTTCTTTTTTTAATTATTGTACGTAGGAAATGAGACTCAATCTCTTTACTGCTAATTTCTAAGCTGTTTGCTTTCACTCATACAAAAATCTGATTTAGGTCATCAAACTGAGTGATGAATAAAAAAAGGAGATATCTATTCAATTTCTTTTCGAAAAAGAAAGGAAATAAGCTCTTGGTCAGAATCTGAATCGAAACACACAGGTGGTAGACATTTCGGCCACCGGTGGACTGGAGATGGCCGAGCATGAAGAGGGAATGGCGACCCAGAAGCTCCTGAAAATTGATGATGCGAGAGAGAATTTCCTGAGCTCCGTGCATGCTCGTTCTCCCTGCTCTATCCTGCCCCGCCAAATGCGTATATGTTAAAAATACGTATATGTGGACGCAAGGCTGTAGTGAGATGGGCCGAAATTTTATTTAGTATTTTTTATTACTTTCATATATTTTTTATCTTTACAAGAATGCATATTCAATTTGTCGGCAAAAATTCAGGTGTCTACCTTTTGTTTGTGTTTTTATCAAATGGATGAAAATTTGGTGTAAAATTTATGAGAAATACTTCCTATTCTGATGCACCTAAGGGACCGGTGGACTCGTTATGCAACTAGACGAACCGACGGGCTCGAAGTTAATGATCTCGGATTGAGCTCAAATTTGGTCGGCTGAAGCGAAACGGCGTGCTGATCAATACTCACTGCTGTTGGCTATGATTAACGATGGATTTTCGCAATTCGGGATCGTTTAGATGGGTTTTTCTATTTTTTTAGTATTTTTTATGGGTTAATTTAGTAAAGGGCAATTTTGTAATTTTACATTTTGATGTTTACTAATCCTAGTAGGGTTAGGTTTGGGGATATATAAGCTTGTTTTAGGGTTTCGTTGGATTAGACTTTGAATATTTTGATTATTAATCAATTGAGAGAACAGTTTGTTCCTCGTTATTGTTTCGATTTTTCTGTTTAGCCTAATTTCTTTCGCGCTTCAGCATCAATTGGTATCAAAGCACAGGTTGCTTGAATCAATGGCTGAACAGAATCGCGATCGTGGACGGTGGGCTCGTGGTGGCCGGGGGTGTGGAGGCGTTCCTGAAGTAGACGACCAACCACGTCTAAAAGATCTGCGAGACGTAGAAATTGAAGAACAGAGAAGACGAATCCAGGATTTGGAGCAACAACTTGCGGAGGCGAGGTTGGGCATTCAATCCGAAGAAGAAGCAGAATCTGAGGATCCATCCGATAATGAAGAGGAGGACGTAAACCCTTTCGGGGTTCTGAACCAGGGGCGGAATCGAGGAGTACGACCTGGAAATCAGCGCTCTTCGCAAATTTTGAGGATGAAGATCGAGATTCCCGAGTTTAATAGTAAGGCTCATCCTGATGAGTTTATTGATTGGTTACGTACAGTAGAGAGGATCTTTGATATTAAGGATCTAACTGAAGAGCAGAAAGTTAAATTAGTGGCTATTAGGCTACGAAAACATGCCTCGATATGGTGGGAGCATGTGAAAAGGCAGCGTGCTACAGAGGGGAAATCAAAAGTAAACCGCTGGAATAAGATGAAGAAATTGTTGCAAAAGAAATGTTTACCTACTCATTATAGGCATGAGTCATTTATTGAGTATCACAACATTAAGCAGCGAGATTTAACGGTCGAGCAGTATACCGAGGAGTTTGATCGTTTGCGGATGCGTTGTGATGTGGCTAAGGAAGACGAGCAAATAATTGCTCGATATTTGGCAGGCTTGCGGTATGAAATTTCTGATGTTGTCCAATTACAGTAATATTGGACCTATGAGGATGTGTGCAGGTTAGCCTTGAAGGTGGAAGGTCAGTGTAAAACGAAGAACGTGAATTCCAAATTTCAGAATCGTTGGTCAGGCAAAGAATCCCGAGGAAAAGCGGGAACATCTGCAGCAAATTCAACACTAGTCGCAGTTAAGGATGCGAGTTCTAAACCTGCATCCAAGGAGGGGCAAAGTAGTGCTGGAACTAGTAGGGAAGGAACTGCAGCCAAGTGGTGTTTCAAGTGTCAGGGATTCAGGCATTTTGCTGTTAATTGTCCGAACCGACAGATTGTGACGCTTGTTGATAATCCAGTCTTTGATGAAGGTCCAGTTTATGATGAATCTGAAGGCGAAGAAGAGGATGCGGATGCGGAACATGAAGGGATTATCTATGCTAATTCTGGTGAGTCCCTAGTCGTTAGAAGAATATTAAATGTTGCTATAGTGGATGATGAATCGTGGCTTAGACATAATATTTTTCATACTAAGTGCACTAGTAGAGGAAAAGTATGCAGCATGATAATAGATGGTGGGAGTTGTGAGAATGTGGTGTTCACGACTATGGTGAAAAAGTTGGGGTTGAAAACAGAAGATCATCCTCAACCATATAAGCTGTCGTGGTTTAGAAAAGGGAACGAGGTGAAAGTGAGCAAAATGTGTCTTGTGCAATTTTCGATTGGAAAAAATTACATCGATGAGGTGTGGTGTGATTTAGTCCCAATGGATGATTGCCTTATTTTATTGGGAAGGCCGTGGCAGTTTGACAGAAAGACGCAGCATGATGGTTTCAGAAATACCTATATCTTCAAGAAGGATGGCCGAACTATTACCCTAGGTTCTTCAGATTTGAGAAAGGAAGTGAAGAATAATCTGCTGTCCAAGTCAAAATTTCAAGAAGAGGCAGTGAACGCGCTTGGGCTTTTTGCCATTGTAGTGATGAAGCAGAATTCTGACAGTCCCGAAATTCCTACCCAAATTCTGCCCTTGCTTGAGGAGTTTGCTGATGTCGTATCGGAAGAGATGCCACCTAGGTTGCCGCCCATGAGAGACATTCAGCATTGTATTGACTTTATTCCGGGAGCTGTTATTCCTCAAAAGGCAGCTTATAGAATGAGTCCTAAGGAATATGAGGAACTGCAGAGACAAGTGCAGGAGCTGTTAAAGAAAGGCACAATTCGAGAGAGCATGAGTCCCTGTGCAGTGCCGGCCTTACTGGTTCCTTAGAAATATGGGTCGTGGAGGATGTGCATAAATAGCAGAGCTGTTAACAAAATTACAATCAAGTATCGATTCCCTATTCCACGATTTGATGATTTGATTGATCAGTTACATGGGGCGGTTATCTTTTCGAAGATAGACTTGAAGAGTGGTTATCATCATATTAGGATGCGACCTGGAGATGAGTGGAAGACGGCGTTTAAGACTAGAGATGGTCTGTATGAGTGGATGGTGATGCATTTCGGGTTGTCTAACGCGCCGAGCACTTTTATGAGGTTGATGAATCAGGTTTTTCGTCATTTTATTGGCCAATTTATTGTCGTTTATTTCGATGATATTTTGATTTTTAGTACTTCGATTAAGCAACACGTGCATCACTTGAGAAGATTACTTGAGACATTGAGGGAGCAAAAATTATATGCTAATACCAAGAAGTGTCACTTTTTAACTGATCATGTAACCTTTTTGGGTTATATTGTGTCGAAGGAAGGCATTCAGATGGATCCAATTAAGGTCGAAGCCGTTACGAATTAGGGGGTTCCGAAGAATATTCATGAGGTACGCAGCTTTCATGGACTAGCGTCCTTTTATAAGAGGTTTATTCGAGATTTTAGCACTATTATTGTGCCTATTACGGATTGTCTGAAGGGAGACAGATTTGTGTGACCAAAGAGGTAGACGCTGCATTTCAGTTGAAGAAAAAAGTGACCGAAGCACCAGTTTTAGTGCTTCCAGATTTTGGTGAGGTTTTTGAGGTACATTGTGATACCTCAGGCGTTGGTATTGGGGGCGTCCTGAGCCAGAAAAATAAACCTGTGGCGTTCTACTATGAGAAGTTGAATGAAGCGAAGAGAAGATATTCGACTTATGACAAGGAGTTTTACGCCATAGTGAGGAGCTTAGAGCATTGGAGATACTATCTTATCTCGAAAGAATTTATTTTGTATTCTGACCATGAAGCCTTGAAGTACGTTAATGGGCAGCATAAGTTGAATGCTAGGCATGCAAAGTGGGTGGAGTTTCTTCAGGTTTTTAGTTTTTCCATGAAACATACGGCAGGAGAGCTAAATAAAGTAGCAGATGCATGTAGCAGAAGACATTCTCTACTGTCTACGATGCAGGTGAGAGTTTTGGGCTTTGATTCTTTTAAGGATTTGTATGCTGATGATCCTTCTTTTGGAAATATTTGGAGGAAGTGCAAAACAGGGCCCTTTCAATAGTTTATGGCTGTGGAGGGTTTTCGTTTCAAAGGCGACAGGCTGTGTATCCCCCAGTGTTCTTCTTCCTCTTTAGTGTAGTAAGGTGATAAATCTGCTACATTAAAAGTTCCGGATACATTATACTTACCCGGCAATTCGATCTTGTAAGCATTATCACTAATTCGCTCCAAAACTCTTAAGGGTCCATCAGCTCTAGGTTGAAGCTTGCCAAACCTACCCGCTGGAAATCGTTCTTTCCTAAGGTGAATCCAAACTAGATCACCTTCCTTGAAGACGACTCTTTTCCTGCGTATATCCACGTGCTGCTTATATTTCATGTTTTGCCTGTTGATATGATTATAGACCTGGGAATGTAGCTCTTTGATATGCTTTACATGTTCTTCAGCTTCCGAACTAAATTGCTTGAGAACTGGTATCGGTGTGAGATTTAATGGAGTAATTGTATTACACCCATAAACAACCTCAATAGTAGTCTTGCCTGTAGTTCGGTTATCAGATCTGTTATATGCAAATTCTGCCTGAGGCAATGCCAAGTCCCACTGTCGCGGATTATCTCCAATCAAATTTCGCAGCAAATTCCCTAAGCTTCGATTGACAACTTCTATATGACCATCAATCTGAGGATGATGAGAGGAACTAAACTGTAATCTGGCTTGTTATGGTTTTCCCTACATCAAGCACCTTCAATAATGATGCCGAAGCGCGAAAGAAATTAGGCTAAACAGAAGAATCAAAACGATAACGAGGAACAAATTGTTCTCTCAATTGATTAACAATCAAAATATCCAAAGTCTGATCAAACGAAACCCTAAAACAAGCTTATATATCCCCAAACCTAACCCTATTAGGATTAGTAAACATTAAAATGTAAAATTACAAAACTGCCATTTACTAAATTAACCCATAGAAATTACTAAAAAAATAGAAAAACCCATCTAAATGATCCCGAATCATGAAAATCCATAATTAGTCACAGCCAATGGCGGTGAGTATTGATCAGCACACCGTTTCGCTTCAGCCGATCAAATTTGAGCTCAATCCGAGATCGTTGACTTCGAGCCCGTCGGTTCGTCTAGTCGCATAACGGGTCCACCGGTCCCCTAGGTGCATCATCCTCCCCTGCTAGAGAAAGATTCGTCCTCGAATCTGCTTCGCCTTCATTGTCGTCAATCTCCTCAGGATCTTCTTCCTCTTCAGCGTAGTAAGGTGATAAATCTGCTACATTCAAAGTTCTGGATACATTATACTTACCCGGCAATTCGATCTTGTAAGCATTGTCACTAATTCGCTCCAAAACTCTTAAGGGTCTATCAGCTCTAGGTTGAAGCTTGCCAAACCTACCCGCTGGAAATCGTTCTTTCTTAAGGTGAATCCAAACTAGATCACCTTCCTTAAAGACGACTCTTTTCCTGCATATATCCACGCGCTGCTTATATTTCATGTTCTGCCTGTTGATCTGATTATGGACCTGAGAATGCAGCTCTTTGATATGCTTTGCATGTTCTTTAGCTTCCGAACTAAATTGCTTGAGAATTGATATCGGTGTGAGATCTAATGAAGTAATTGGATTACGCTCATAAACCACCTCAAAAAGAGTCTTGCCTATAGTTCGGTTCTCAGATCTGTTATATGCAAATTCTGCCTGAGGCAATACCAAGTCCCACTGTCGCAGATTATCTCCAATCAAACTCCGCAGCAAATTCCCTAAGCTTCGATTGACAACTTCTATCTAACCATCAGTCTGAGGATGATAAGAGGAACTAAACTGCAATCTGGTTCCCATGTGCCTCTAAAGAGTGCGCCAAAAGTGACTCACAAACTTCACATCACGATTTGAAGTTATGGACTTGGGAACTCCATGTAACTTAACAATCTCTTGCAAAAATAATCAAGCAACCTGTGAAGCATCAAATTCTTGTTACAGGGAATAAAGTGAGCCATCTTCGAAAATCTGTCGACAACCACCGTTATGGAATCCTTATTTCGCTGTGTTCTTGGCAATTCCAAGACGAAATCAAGGCTGACATCCTTTTAGGGAGCATCGAGAACAGATAGAGGCATATATAAACCAGCATTGGTACCTCTGGTTTTTGCCACATGACATACTCTACACCTTTCTACAAATCGAGTCACGTCACGCTCCATTCGGGGCCAATAAAAGTGCTCACACAGTAAGGCCATCGTCTTATCCACTCCAAAGTGCCTAGCTAGGCCCCCTGCATGACTCTCAGTAATAATGGATTCCCTCAAAGAACACTGAGGGATACACAACCTGTTGCCTTTGAAAAGAAAACCCTCCACAACCATAAACTGTTGAAAGGGCCCTGTTTTGCACTTCCTCCAAATAATTCCAAAAGAAGGATCATCAGCATACAAATCCTTAAAAGAATCAAAGCCCAAAACTCTCACCTGCATCATAGACAGTAGCGAATGTCTTCTGCTCAATGCATCTGCCACTTTATTCAGCGCTCCTGCCATATGTTTAATGGCAAAACTAAAAACTTGAAGAAACTCCACCCACTTTGCATGCCTAGCATTCAACTTATGCTGCCCATTAATGTACTTCAAGGCTTCATGGTCAAAATACAAAATAAATTCTTTCGAGATAAGATAGTGCCTCCAATGCTATAAGCTCCTCACTATGGCGTAAAACTCCTTATCATAAGTCGAATATCTTCTCTTCGCTTCATTCAACTTCTCACTGTAGAACGCCACAGGTTTATTTTTCTTGCTCAGGACGCCCCCAATACCAACGCCTGGGGCATCACAATGCACCTCAAAAACCTCACCAAAATCTGGAAGCACTAAAACTGGGGCTTCGGTCACTTTTTTCTTCAACAACTGAAACGCAGCGTCTGCCTCTTTGGTCCACACAAATCTATCTCCCTTCAGACAATCCGTAAGAGGCGTAATAATAGTGCTAAAATCTCGAATAAACCTCCTATAAAAGGACGCTAGCCTATGAAAGCTGCGTACCTCATGAATATTCTTCGGAACCCCCCCAATTCATAATGGCTTCGACCTTAACTGGATCCATCTGAATGCCTTCCTTCGACACAATATAACCCAAAAAGGTTACATGATCAGTTAAAAAGTGACACTTCTTGGTATTAGCATATAATTTCTGCTCCCTCAATGTCTCAAATACTCTTCTCAAGTGATGCACGTGTTGCTCAATCGAAGTACTAAAAACCAAAATATCATCGAAATAAACGACAACAAATTGGCCAATAAAAGGATGAAAAACCTGATTCATAGCCTCATAAAAGTGCTCGGCACGTTAGACAACCCGAAGGGCATCACCATCCACTCATACAGACCATTTCTTTTCAAAGGCAACAGGCTGTGTATCCCTCAATGTTCTTTGAGGGAATCCATTATTACTGAGAGTCATGCAGGGGGTCTAGCTGGGCACTTTGCAGTGGATAAGACGATGGCCTTACTGTGTGAGCATTTTTATTGGCCCCAAATGGAGCGTGACGTAACTCGATTTATAGAGAGGTGTAGAGAATGTCATGTGGCAAAAACCAGAGGTAGCAATGCTAGTTTATATATGCCTTTACCTGTTCCCGATGCTCCCTGGAAGGATGTCAGCCTTGATTTCGTCTTGGGATTGACAAGAATACAGCGGAATAAGGATTCCATAATGGTGGTTGTCGACAAATTTTCGAAGACGGCTCACTTTATTCCCTGTAACAAGACCTTTGATACTTCACAGGTTGCTCGATTTTTTTTGCAGAAGATTGTTAAGTTACATGGAGTTCCCAAGTCCATAACTTCATATCGTGATGTGAAATTTGTGAGTCACTTTTGGTGCACTCTTTGGAGGCACATGGGAACCAGATTACGGTTTAGTTCCTTTCATCATCCTCAGACTGATGGTCAGACAAAAGTTGTCAATCGAAGCTTAGGGAATTTGCTGCGGAGTTTGATTGAAGATAATCTGCGATTGTGAGACTTGGCATTACCTCAGGCAAAATTTGCATATAACAGATCTAAGAACCGAACTACAGGTAAGACTCCTTTTGAGGTGGTTTATGGGCGTAATCCAATTACTCCATTAGATCTCACACCGATACCAGTTCTCAAGAAATTTAATTCGAAAGCTGAAAAACATGCAAAGCATATCAAAGAGCTGCATTCCTAGGACCATAATCAGATCAACGACAGAATAAGAAATATAAGCAGCGCGTGGATATACGCAGGAAAAGAGTCGTCTTCAAGGAAGGTGATCTAGTTTGGATTCACCTTAGGAAAGAACGATTTCCAGTGGGTAGGTTTGGCAAGCTCCAACCTAGAGCTGATGGACCCTTAAGAGTTTTGGAGTGAATTAGTGACAATGCTTACAAGATCGAATTTCCGGGTAAGTATAATGTATCCAAAACTTTTAATGTAGCAGATTTATTATCTTACTACACTGAAGAGGAAGAAGATCATGAGGAGATTGACGACAATGAATGCAAAGCAGATTCGAGGATGAATCTTTCTCTAGCAGGGGAGGATGATGCACCTAGGGGACCGGTGGACCCGTTATACGACTAGACGAACCGACGAGCTCGAAGTCAACGATCTAGGGTTGAGCTCAAATTTGGTCAACTGAAGCGAAATAGCGTGCCGATCAATACTCACCGCTGTTGGCTGTGACTAACGATGGATTTTCGCGATTCGGGGTCGAAGTCAACGATCTCGGATTGAGCTCAAATTTGGTCGACTGAAGCGAAATAACGTGCTGATCAATACTTACCGCTGTTGGCTGTGACTAATGATGGATTTTCGCGATTCGGGGTCGTTTAGATGGGTTTTTCTATTTTTTTAGTATTTTTTATCGATTAATTTAGTAAAGGGCAGTTTTGTAATTTTACGTTTTGATGTTTACTAATCCTAGTAGGGTTAGGTTTGGGGATATATAAGCTTGTTTTAGGGTTTCGTTGGATCAGACTTTGAATATTTTGATTGTTAATCAATTGAGAAAACAGTTTGTTCCTCGTTATCGTTTCGATTCTTCTGTTTAGCCTAATTTCTTTCGCGCTTCGGCATCATATTCACATACCGACGGGAGGAAAGGTTCCTTCGATTAGAGCTAGAGAAGCACGTAATCCAAGTTTTAATTGGGAGTGGCAAGTAATGTAGCTTATGTACTTATTGGTTTATTGGTGATGTAGTGCTCAATTGTAATTAAGTAAACTTCTAAAATAAAACTTATAAGCACTTTATAATGCTCGTCTGCAAATAAATGTGCTCGATAAGTCAAGTGATGTGGTAACGTTATCCACCCATTATAGATGTGATTACAGTAAGAATTGGGATCCTATCTACATGGGGATAAACGAACATTCGCTGCTGCTTCAAGATAACGACGGCTTGTGTCTTGCCTGTGTTCTTGACCCAACCAAAGCATCAACTAGTCTTGGCTCGTCATGCCAACACGTTCAATGCGTATGTTTGGTATTGTACGAGGCCAAGTGGACCAATTCACTGACGCGAACTTTTCTATGCATGACTTGATTAAGGATGATGGGTGTCATGCGCAAATTCTATGCCAGAGCCTGGCTTTGGACTTGTTTCTCTATCCTGAACACACCAGAATCTTGTTGGTGATCGCTTCGACAATGAGAAAATATTGGATGAGCCTAGATCATTTGAACCAACCTCACATCCACCATTAGATCATGTGAGTCCCACATGGGGCCCACTTCATCCAACGGTACATGTGAGATGGGCTCATATGTACCAAGTGCATGATAAGATTTTTCTACAAAACTTGATGTGCCTTAAAAGTGTTGAGGTGTTGCGTTTGATTAGTTGTTTGACCGGAAGTTGATAAAAATTTCGAATTAAAATACCTGTTAAATTCATTTTTGGATTCTTGCAACTCCCATGTCATCGGAAAGCTCAACTCATTGTTGTTAGGTATAAGTATTGTTTAGTTTAGAACCTTGGGTTTTGATTTCACCATGTGTTTTCCCTGAAAAGGCGGCTATTTCGTTTGAGACGAACGGGGGTGTCAAGCGAATGATCTCTAATTGGAAAGCTTACAAGAAACTTAGGTGCTCATAAAGTTTCGGGGTGATATGAGGTAATTCAAAGAAATGATACTAGCATTTCAACGTGAGTTCAGTATCAATCTATTTCTCAATAAATATATAAGTGGGTAAAACTCGCATGATGTTGACTCGTGTGGCACTCTTGTGCAAGCTTTCATGCACTGATTTGCTTTGATGTCAGTTCGGCAAACCTCTAATACTAGCAGATGTCTAATCTTAGCAAATATCTAAATTTTGCATATCTAATTCTTATGAGAATATTGCTAATAAATTACTGTCGATTTATAAGAAATAATTGTTTAAATAAATTTTTAGGAGTTATTATAAAGTCACCTCCTAAACTTCTTGTGCAAAGGCTAATTCCGTCCTAAACTTACCAATTTTTCCAATTGAGTTATAAACCTTTGTGAGAAATTTTCATGTATTCCTTCTGGCCAATTTTCACTAGAAATTACTGACATGGCGGTGTCCCATGTAGGACGGCCACTAATAATTGGATCGCCATGTCTGCTATTTCTAACGAAAATTGATCAGAAGGATTATAATGAAATTTTGGGCAAAGGTTGACTTAATTAGCAAAATTGGAAAGTTCATAACTCAATTGCATCCATACAATAGATTTAAGACTGATATGGTAACTTTCCCAAATTATTTATGTATATAAAATTCGATTTAGTTGTTCATGTATATGTGATTTTATTTTGAAATATCTCTATAATTAAATAAATGGATGATTAAATATCAATGACTGGTATAATTCCGTGTGCTTCACAATTTATGAGGGTAGAATCTTATATCTGATGTAATTCCAATTTTATATTTCTTAAGATAAAGTCATACATTTGGTATCGTGTCTATCATTGATATTATTTACATAGAGATTATTTTAATTATTAAATTATTCATCTCGAGAGCACCTATGAAGAAAATTAAATGTTTAAAAATTCATTTTAATGATTGCCCGTGCTTTGATAATTAATATTTTAAAATAATATTTAATGTATAGATAGATTCAATTTTGATTTATCTATATTATAACAAAGTTGTATTTTAAGTTGGTGGACAAATTTCTACATCTAGGTTATAAGAAGGGAAATTATGTGCATATTTTGGCAATAAATGTTTAAAAGTAATTTTATGTATGTATAGATTATATTATGAAAGATCTATATAGAACTAGCGATCAAATATTTATAGCAGGTAGCATTCCATCTATTTCACTGTTAATGGGAACTGTTGAAACAGAAATTGTTGTATATTTCCATTAAGCTTAGTTGGGGTATATAAATACCCAAGAGTACATTCTAGAAGATTTACTAGCAAGAAAGAAATAAATAAAATACAAAAACTTTCAAATTTCTAAAGATAAGATTCCAAATCTTCTAAAATTGATTACCCTATATTTGGTAGATATATATTTGGTTGATACACCCCCTCAAGTTGAAGAATCGAGACTGCAATTCTTCAACATGTCTCGTAAAAATGCAAAACGTGCTTTGGGAAGAGCTTTGGTGAGAGCATCAGCTAGTTGGTCAGCTGTTGAGATAAACTGCACACTGAGTTGTCGTTTGGCAACGCGATCACGAACAAAGTGGAAGTCAATTTCAACATGCTTGGTACAAGCATGGAAAACTAGATTTGCAAACAGATAAGTGGCACCAATATTATCGCACCAAAGGATGGGGGGGACCTGGAAAAGGGAACCCAAGCTCTTGAAAGAGTGACTCAAGCCAAATGAGTTCAGCTGCAGCATCGGCAAGAGCTTTATACTCAGACTCTGTGAAAGAGCGCGCTACGGTTCGTTGTTTTCTGGAGCTCCAAGAGATCAAATTAGGACCAAGAAAAATAGCATACTCTCCAGTTGACTTCCTGTCGTCAGAGCTACCAGCCCAATCCGCATCAGAAAAAGCTTGCAAGCGATTATCATTGGATCGGGAAAGAAGCAAACCAAATGACTTTGTATGTTTGAGATAGCGCAATATGCGTTTCACCATTTGCCAATGGTCTTCAGTAGGTGCATGCATGAATTGACAAACTTTATTAACGGCGAAGGAGAGATCTGGTCTTGTCAATGTCACATATTGCAAGGCACCAACTATAGACCGATACAAAGTAGGATCAGACATCAGAGCACCCCCTTTCTCAGATGGTTTTGTAGTCGTGGCCATAGGAGTTTGGACAGGCTTGCACTCAGACATCCCAGCCCTGTGAAGAAGATCATCAATGTAACGTCCTTGACAAATAAGCAACCCGTTAGAGTGAGGGACAGCCTCTATCCCAAGGAAGAAGTGGAGCAGGCCGAGATCCTTAATGGAAAACTCTGCAGATAATGTCTCTAAGATTGCACTGATAGTAGAAGATGCATTTCCTGTAACCAGAATATCATCAACATAGATCAAAAAATAAATGACATCAGGGCCTCTTCGATAGATAAATAATGAGGGATCTGTTTGTGATGCTGAGAATCCCAAATGAAGCAAAAACTAGGAGAGTCGTTGAAACCAGGCTCTCGGAGCCTGCTTGAGACCATATAGAGAACGATGCAACTTGCAAATATAATCACGACGAGTTGGGTCTTGAAACCCAGGGGGTTGTTCCATGTACACCTCTTCAGAAAGAATCCCATGTAAGAAAGCATTGTGCACATCCAATTGTCGCACTTGCCACCCTTGAGAGACAGCTAGTGATAATATAGAGCGAATAGTGGTAATTTTCACAACTGGATTGAAGGTTTCTGTATAATCCAAGCCATGTTTTTTATGAAAACCCTTAGCGACCAGGCGAGCTTTATAACGCTCAAGACTACCATCCGTTTTGCGCTTAACTCTGTAAACCCACTTACACCCAACGAGGTTCATGGAGGAAGTGCAAGGGACCAAAGACCACGTACCATTTTTTAACAAGGCATTAAATTCATCGGTCATAGCTACACGCCACTCAGGAATTTTGTTGGCTTGGGTGAATGAGGTTGGTTCAGTGAGAGGGGTGGTGGCAGTATTAATTTGAGGAGGACGAGAGCGAAGTTGCATGGTATAGGTGCGTGTTGACCTAGGTGGAGGCGGCGGCGGCGGTGGAGAGGATGATATGGAAGGAGAGTGATAAATGTCATGGAGGGGTCTGGTTCGTAAGGTAGGGGAGATGAATGAATCAGTATTAGACGACATTGTGGGAGTTAGTGGAAGAGTCTGTGTTCTCACTATATTGGTAGGCGGAGGAACGCCAATAGGGGCTGAAGCCCACGGTACCAGAACAGGTGTAGGAAGTGATGAATTAGGTGATGGACTGAGAATGGAAAGAGTTGCAAAGGGAAAACAAGTTTCATCGAAACGAACATGTCGAGCAACGTATAAATGATTAGTGATAAGGTCAAGACAGCGATACCCTATGTGAGAGGAATTGTATCCCAAGAAAATACAAGGAATGGAGCGAAAATCCATCTTATGAGCGTTATATGGACGTAGATAAGGGAAACAACAACACCAAAAGATTTTTAAGAAGGAATAATTTGGAGGGTGATTGTAAACCATTTGAAAGGGGGAAATGCGATTAGTGACCTTGGACGGCATCCGATTGATGAGGTAGACTGCCGTTTCAAATGCGTAGTGCCAGTATTGGTGAGGGACGGAGCCATGAGCTAATAATGTTAAATCGGTTTCAACTATATGCCTATGACGACGCTCGACTGCCCCTTGCTATTCATGAGTATGAGGGGCAGAGATGAGATGAGCAATACCAATTTTTGAGAAAAAGGAGGGGAGGGCACAAAATTCCCCACCCTAGTCCATTTGAACGGCTTTTATTTTTCGTGAAAATTGACGTTCAACAAGAGCTTGGAATGTCTGAAAAATAGAGTAAACATCTGACTTTACCTTAAGAGGATAAAACCAAATAAATTTGGTGCAATCATCAACAAAAATAACGAAATAGCAATGAACATCAGTGGAAACAAAATGAGAAGGACCCCAAACATCACTATAAATTAAAGGGAAAAAGCCACCAAAAACCCCAAACTTTACCCATTGTGACACATTTACACCGAACTTTTTTTTGGGACGCCAAAAACCCCAAACTTTCTTATTTGTGACACATTTACCCCAATGTACATTATCTATGGGCATTTTCGTCTTTTCCGCTTCTTTTTTTCTTTTACTTTTTTTCAGATCCGGCGAGGGGGGCCTCGCCGGCGTCCGGCGGCCCGACGCCGGCGAGCGAGGGCGAGCCTCGCCGGCGTCGGGCGAGCTCGCCCTCGCCTGGATCTGGCGAGGGCGAGCCTCGCCGGCGTCGGGCGAGGCTCGCCCTCGCTCGCCCAGGCGAGGGCGAGCTCGCCCAACGCCGGCGAGGCTCGCCCTCGCCAGATCCAGGCGAGGGCGAGCCTCGCCAGCGTCGGGCGAGCTCGCCCTCGCCTGGGCGAGGCTCGCCCTCGCTCGCCCAGGCGAGGGCGAGCTCGCCCGACGCCGGCGAGGCTCGCCCTCGCTCGCCCAGGCGAGGGCGAGCTCGCCCGACGCCGGCGAGGCTCGCCCGACGCAGGCGAGGCTCGCCCGACGCAGGCGAGGCTCGCCCTCGCCTGGATCTGGCGAGGGCGAGCCTCGCCGGCGTCAGGCGAGCTCGCCCGATGCCTAGATCTAGGGAGGGCGAGCCTCGCCGGCATCGGGCGAGCTTGCCCTCTCCTAGGCGAGCCTCGCCCGATGCCGGCGAGGGCGAGGCGCCCCTCGCCGGATCTGAAAAAAAAGTAAAAAAAAAAAAAGAAAAAGCGGAAAAGACGAAAATGCCCATAGATAATGTACATTGGGGTAAATGTGTCGCAAATAAGAAAGTTTGGGATTTTTGGCGTCCCAAAAAAAAGTTCGGGGTAAATGTGTCACAATGGGTAAAGTTTGGGGTTTTTGGTGGCTTTTTCCCTAAATTAAATCCAGCGGAAATAAACTACGAGTTGGAGACAATCTTAAGGACTGATGACTAGCCTTACCCAACTGACAAGCTGCACATAACTGACTCAATCGTGTTGACTGACACGATAAATTATTCTGTTTGATCATAAACCGTAAGAGATGCTCATGGGGATGGCCAAGACGTTGATGCCAACCATCCATGGAAGTCCGTTCCGCAATACTGGCAGTAGGCATTGAATATTGTAGTGGTATGGTGTAAAGACCACCACTACTCGGGCCGGAGAGAAGAACCGCCTTGGTCACTAGATACTTAACAAAAAAGTGGGTAGGATAGAATTCAAAGAAGACATTATTGTCAGACGCAAATTTTTGAACCGAAAGTAAGCGTTTAGAAATATCAGGGACATGAAGAACATCATTTAAATGTAAAGAAAGATTTGAAATAGAAGAGGGAATAGAAGAAGAACCAATATTAGTGATTTTAAAACCCTTACCATTGCCCACGTGTAGTTGATCCGATCCATTATAGGCTTCGTAGGAAGAGAGGGATTGCATGTCAGGTGTAACATGATGGGAGGCACCAGTGTCAGGGTACCAAGATACAATGTTGGTAGGTATACGTAAAAGACGAGGAAGGGCATGGCTCAGGTTGGCATTGGGAGAGTAAGAGGGTCGATAAGATAAAGTAGTCGAAAGGGTATGTGTCGGGGTCAGGTAATAAGGCATACCTGGAGGGCGATAGTAGCATGTAGCAGCAGTGTGATTTGTACGTTGATAGATGGAACCCATAACTGATCGTGTTGAGCACCATGGGCACCACGACCACGGCCAAAGCGACCACCACGACCCCCACGACCTCTGGACTGACCACGGCTAGAGAAAGAGAAATCAGGATGATTGATGGCATTTTGTTGAGCAGAGTTGGCTGTAGCAGAGTTAGCCAGAGAGGAAGGCTCAGAGACCTGCAACTTTTGGAAAGCCTTAATACTCTCGTGATTAAGGAGAAGACCTTGAAGATCCGTAAACGAGATTGGTTCAAAACGGCCAAGTAATGTAGGAACAATGTCTTGGAGATCAAATCGGAGACCACGAAAGATGTGGACATTGAAATCCTCCGGTTCAAGAGGCTTGCCTGCAGCGCCCATCTCATCGGCAATGGATTTAGCATGTTGGAGGAAATCAATAACTGATTCGTCCTGTTTTTGTTGTAGACGTTAGAGACTAAGATGAAGAGAGAGCATACGCGTAGCGGAAGCTGAGCCAAAAGAGGCATTGAGAGCTTCCCAAATGGCTTTACTGGCTGATTTATCAATAATGAGAGGTAAAACTGATTCTGAGAGAGACGCAATTAGAAGACTCATGATAGAAGCGTCCTGTTGTTGCCAGAGAGCTGCTTCAGCCGCATCAGAGGGACACGATTTGGTTCCATCGACATGACCATAGAGGTTTTGTCCCTTGAGAAATGGGATAACCTGTGCTTTCCATAGCAAGTAATTGGATGCCATGAGACGTAGGGAAAGAAAGTGATGAGCATATCCGAATGGAGGAAATGTAGAAGATGGGTTTGTAATAGCAGTTATGGTGGTGGTGGTGGGGGGATTCTCTAGGGCCATATTGACCACCAAAGAAAAAAAGAAGAAGAAGATGATGAAAGCTAGGGTTGAAAAGAGGCGTTAGCCCTAGATGGCTCTGATACCATGTTGAAACAGAAATCGTTGTCTATTTCCATTAAGCTTAGTTGGGGTATATAAATACCCAAGAGTACATTCTAGAAGATTTACTAGCAAGAAATAAATAAATAAAATACAAAAACTTTCTAATTTCTAAAGATAAGATTCCAAATCTTCTAAAATTGATTACCCTATATTTGGTAGATATATATTTGGTTGATAGGAACAAAGTCTTATATCTGGTATAATTCCACTAGTTAACGCGTTTGATTCAATAATGAATTATTATATTCAACTCGTTGTATCGATGAATTATTTTATGCTAGCTGCAGATATGGAAAACTGAGAAGAAAAAAAACTGGTTCAGTTTTAATTTCTTGCTGTGAATCTTGCGAGACTTACCCTTTTACTTTTACTTAAGGTGAAGTGCTTATAGATATTGACAAGCAAAACCGTATTGATCTAAGATGCATTTGTCATTTTCAAAATTCAGGACAAGAAGTCTCCACCAGTTTTTCGCATTTTTGGTAGTCAGTGGTACAAAAGTGAACGCTTGCTGCAGAGCTGGAAAGAAATCAGTAGCATTTAAACAAATATAAACACACTTTTCCTTCATTGTGATTCATATTAGTACAAGACAAAAACTACGAAAGTCCAGTGACAGGGGAAAGACCTCCTTGAAATTTTGTTACACAGCCATCCCTGACTTGATCTGGCACATTATTGAACGCCACGAAATTTCAAGGCATTCCAATACCCATCTCGGCAAAGCTTGTCAGCATGCTTTGCCTGTCTAAGCACATCTAGCATGCTATCAAAAACTACAGAACTGGATTTTTTAGAAATTTTTCCTGAAACAACGGGGTACAGCCAGACACCAGCTTCCACTACATCCCTAGATTCGAGTATCGTGTCAAGCTCCGTTTTCCATTCTATGGTCATCATTAGAAGTGCATTTCTGGAACCATCAACTTTGTCGAAGAAGTGAACATATCAAAACATCATATCAGACAAGCAACAAAAGTCAACATCAACACAAGAGGATTCTAATTTCTCTCATTTTGACCGTAATTACAGACGAGAAAATAATTACAACAGATTTGCTAGGAGATGGATCATCTCGCAGGCAATAAAAGCACAATAAGGGCACATCTTTGATCGCTGTAGCATCGATGCTTTTTCTTTTCCCCACGACCATGATGTATTAAGACCCACCCGGAATGAAACACATCGATACTGAGCATAGCAAGAGGGTAAAGGAATCATGATGTATTAGAGCACTTGTTTTCAAGCTTACAATCAATCTTCTCGTCATCTTGGCCTTCTAATCCAACATTGTTGCCAATCCAAGGCAGCGAAAGAGCGACAATAGAACCTGCGTCCGGATTTGTGGGGGTTCCAAGCTGTGTATTGACACATCGTCCATGGTTATACAACAATGGACAACCGTCATTGCTGGAGCTGTCACATGATGCGCCGGACATGGTGCTACTTCCAATTGAATCCATTGATAACCGTAGCAGAAACATAGGTAAATGGAACGAAACTGAAATCATTCCTTCAATTTAGCTAATTGAATTCCACATCAGTGACTAACAACAAAACACCCTTGCTGATTCAGAATTACTAACTATTAAAAGCACGATGCAAAGTCGAGATCAACAGGAAAAGAACACGATGTGCATAACTTAAAAATTTCATTTTCAGCATATTTGAAGGATACATTCTCCTGGACAATATGCTTGGCAAAATACTGAAATTCGAATGGCCCTTTGAACTCTTGAAGTCTTCTGATGAAATTGATGTGTCTGGTTACAAAACTGAGATAAAGAACCAGCTAGAAAGCAGCATGAACTGCTGCTCAATATCGATCAAATCCCCGTTCATTCTGGTTCGACATGTCATGTTCTTCGGCGAGCAAACAAGCTTCAAACAAATCGAGCTTCGGCCAAATGTAGCATCCTTGAGAGAGAGAGAGAGACAGAGACAGAGACAGAGAGAGAATGGAGAGACATACTAAATGCCCCAAATTGTCTTCATTCCGCAAACAAGCTTGGAACAAAGCGCGCTTCAGCAACAAATGTAGCTTCCTTGAGAGAGAATTGAGCGACATTAAACCTAAAGCCCCAAATTGATTCAGAGACACTCAGGCGAATGGCGTAGTTCTTGTAACTTCAGCCAAGTCAGATAATTTCACGATCAAAACAATGTTTCAGTTTCACTTAAGTTACATGGACACCACGTCATCATCGTTGCTCATGTAAGGATAAATGCGTCCCACGGTGAAATTTTGGAGCTTTTGAAGTCGCAAAAAAAAACTTGAGTAAATGTATCACATCGGGCATAGTTTAGGCTTTTTTACAACAATTTCCTTTTTTTCTCAAATTGTTCATCTCGAGAGCACCTATATAGAAAAATTAAATGTTTAAAAATTTATCTCTATGGTGAAAGTTATATTTCTCGATTGCGCGTGTTTGAATAGTCAATCGTTTAAAATAATTTTTTTTATGCATATATAGGTTTTATTTTGTAAAGACTGATTTTGACGTTACACTATCAAGTTGATGGAACAATTCATGTATCTAAGCTATAAAAAGAAAAATTATATGTTTAAAAAGTTATTTTCCACGATTGCGCATATTTTGGTAATAGATGTTTAATATAATTGTTTATATAACATCCAGATTCTATTTGGAAATACCTAGAGGCTGGATATTTAAGTTGATGGAAGAAATTCCTCCATCTAAATGTTTAAACATAGTTGCCTATGTAAATATAGATTCTATTTTGAAATATTCATAGGTGAAATTTTAAATTGATCAAATCATTTTACAAACAGATGTTTGGTAATAAGGTAGGGAAACATAATTTTGCATAGAAATTGTTCATATGCTTTAAGGAAATACATTATCATATTGGCTCCCCCACAATAAACTATGACGAAGACCTGTACCCTCAAATCAAATTGGTCAATCACGTGATCTCGTCCGATAATTATGCCTCACTTCCAAATGTCCTTAGCATGAAAGATGCTTGGTCCATAAGTGGATTTAACCATTTGGTATAGCAGGGGAAGCTGTAGTACTACGAATAGAGCCACGGGGAGAGAGGCCAGCAAAGTAATGGGAATGAGAACCCACTCCAGCCTCTCATCCAGCACAATTGTGAGAGTTGCAGCGAAGGCCACCAGCATGAAAGCCAAGGAGAGGAAGAGAAAACAAAGGCCCATTATGATCTTCTTAGGCAACGAGTGTAGAAAATCATGCGCCTCATACCGCGAAGTTAAGATGGCTAGGAATAGCAAGATGGCCGTCACGGAGAAGACCAAACCTAACGCATCCGAAATTGCAAAAACAAGGAGAGAGTCCTTTCCTAACAACAATAGGACTCCAGTTTTGTCGTCATTGCCTCCAGGCATAGTGAAAGCAGCAGCGAATAATACTGTGGCGATTAGAGTTGAGACGAGCATACATGAATTTGCTGTGCCTTTCACCCACTTCTCTCCTTTCTCAAGCAACGCTTTGTGGTTCTCCACAAACGTATGCCAATATGTTGTCCCCCTTTCATCGATGGTTCTCCTGAAGTAGGCGGTTCTCATGAGAGGGACAACCCAGCTTTCCACGGCCTAAAACTCACAAATTGGAGTTTCGATAAGTAGATAAAGCATTGAAAATTTTCAAAAAACAAACGAGGGAACATATCAAGGAGATTAAGACTTATCCAACACCTAATGCGAAATTGCTTAAAGGTCAAGTCACATGTTCATATCTAGATCATGTCGAAACAAAAGATAAGCACAAAAAAGAAAGAAAAAAAGGGAACTTCTTAGTGCACTCCTTCTACCATGAAGAAAGTAATTAATATCAATAATAGATTCAATCTCGTAGCAAGATGATCAAAATTTTAGAATATACTTAAAATTTTCCTCTGAAATATTTTAATATGAGTCTGAAAGTGAAGAGAGAGAAACATTACATTGAAGAGAGAGATATTTTGATTAGTTAATTGAAAAAAGGAGTGTTTTAACCAAAATTGGAGTGAAAATAAAGTGACCCTATGATAATTACCATTAAGTACAATTATTAAATATATGAAAAGAAAAATACTTACCTCAAACCATTGGAGTTCTCTTTGCATTTGAAAAGCTGCTCCGGCCACGTTAGTTACAGCATCGAAACTAGGGAAGTACGATGCTGCTGCAACCATCATGTCTATTGAATCTTTCCATGTAGGCCCTCGGACTAATGACAACTCAGCGGTCGAGCTTAACTTCAAAAAGAGTCCGAGAATCCTTTCCTGGCGAAAGACCACAGCAAGTGTCGTCAAACTGTTACCATTGGGCTGAATCCGAATAAGTTCCGGGAAAAACTGAATACAGAGCTTCACGATTTCACTGATTCCCTTGGCTATAGCTTGAAAGAGCGGGGCCCTCAAAAAATCCGTGATCTCGGTAGTATTCATGTGAGAGATGGCCATGCAAACTTGTTTTGCCAACTCGACTGTTGTCATGTGTCTCATCTTCAGCTCGTGAACTCTCTTGATTGTAGGAACTACAAAATGTCAACAAAAAAGAAGGAAAAAGAAAATGAAAAACGAAGGGGGTGGCAATTCGATTAAGGAAAAAGTTCTCCAGCTCTGGGTCCAAAAAATTTTTTTAGACGCCAAATTGCATCTAACAACAGCTTACCAATTGTCGTAATTTCCCACATTCAGAGCTTGGGTTGGCGGGAGATAGGGAAGACGATCTCATTCTCTCTTTTTTAATCTTTTAGGAAAGCTATTTTGATTTTTTTTTTCTCCTTTGGGATTCAGTCCTCAAATGCAAACAGTGAGTTTTAGCAATTGCTGATGGAAAGTACAAAAAAAAAAGGCATAAAAATCAGTTTTGGCATTTTCCAAGAGAAGGTTTATATCATGTCTGGATGAAAAAAAAAATGGATGTGAAGAAAGTAGAAGCGATTAGAGGGCAACTGAAGAAAGTGATCTTCCTTGGAATTCTAAACGAGGCTTTATAATGTTAATCATAATTAAGAGAACATGATATAAGACTTAACCTGATAGAACAGCTATGGAAATAACCACGCTAATGACGTCTGTCCAGCTAAAGTAAATCACAGCAGTCTTTGCATATATAAGATTATTTTGGATAATATTTTTTAAATAGCATGTGGCGTTCGAGTTGACTTGTTATACCTAAATGACATGGTGAGTAGAGTTTACTTGACTCTATTCAAATGACTTTTAATTTGATAAAAATACGCAACGACTCTATACTTTTGTTTCCCTTTTCTTCTGGCCTAATTCCATAAAAAAACCCCAATTTTAGGTCAAGTCCCAAATTTTCCCCGAATTTTTTTTTGTCTTAAAAAAAACCCCAAACTTTAGGTCCAGTCCCAAATCTGCCATGAATTTTGTTTTGTGTAAAAATAATCACCAAAATTCAATTTATTTTAAAAAATATATCCCTGTAATACAGTCCCAACTTGACGTAGCTCTTCCTCGTTGACAACAAATCCACATCAACAAAATAATGGGGCTTTTTTTTAGATAAAGAAAAGTTCGGAGCAAATTTAGACTAAACCTAAAAATTACGTTTTTTTTAAATTAATTTTTTTTGTGGATTTGTTATCGTCCCTAACTTTCATATCCTAGAATGGTTTTATTTTGGAGAATTTCAACAATTTTAATGTGTTGAATTTGTTATCGAAGTGGAAATGCGACGTCGGTATGTACATATTACCCCATTATTTTGCTGATGTGGATTTCTTATTGACGTAAAAGTGCCATGTCAAGTTGGGACTAGATCACGGGGGTATATTTTTTTAAATAAATTGAAATCTGCTGATTTTTTTTACACAAAACAAAATCCGGTGCAAATTTGGAATTTGACTTAAAGTTTGGGGTTTTTTTAGACAAAAAAAAAAGTTTAGAACAAATTTGGGACTAGATTTAAAGTTTGGGGTTTTTTCCGAGACAAAAAAAAGTTCGGGACAGATTTAGGACTTGACCTAAAGTTGGGGTTTTTTAGGGAATTCACCCCTTTTCTTCTTTGACAAAAAGAGAAGAATTAGGGACAAGGCTAAAGAGTATTTTGGGTGCATACAAAAGTTGGGTGAAGATGACAAATGCAACTATGGGCAAAAGTTGTAAATAAGTTTTGAGAACTGTAGGATTTTCTTTTAGTGGTCAGGTGGTGTTTGGGCTAATTTTCGTGCACTTCAAGTGGTCCAACTTCTCGAGTAATCTTAAGAGCACGTTCTCCCATATCGGCATGATGTATTCAGGATCTTATTTTCTAGAGTGCTTTCCAACAAATCTGAAATATAGGAGTGTAAGAAGAGGAGAAAACTCCATTATTATCGAACTAACAACTTGTTGGTATAGGATATATAACTTGGGGTGGAATTCTGGGATGTACAATTTTGTCGAGACCGGCGAAATTCGCTCCCATTGAAATATTCTTCTATTCCAAGCCCTCCCAAACAAATTATTTTGATTTTTCCTACCTGCTCGTATTCCTATTCTTCACGCCTTTTTTAAAGTTGCCAAATAAAAGTGTAAATTTACCATGTTAAATGCGATTAAATGATAAAACCATGCCTTCATCTATTGCAACCTTACTTCAGAGTCGATGACGCGAGGGGCTTGCCCCCGGTCCCATGCCCAATTCCTGCACGGTCTCAACGTGTTCTTTCGTGTTGTGTTGAGATGAAGTAGCAATCGAAGAAAATTAATATATAGGCTTTAAGCACTTGACCCGTCATGGGGGAAACAAATACAATGGTTTCATTGTTCTTATTTTTCCAGAAAGATTGACATGCTTCATAGAGATGATGAAGCGAACATGAATTCACCAATCAGTATCGAAGGAGAAGTGCAAGGTTTACGTAACTCTTATTCCATATCTTCTGCTTAGATCATTTAGCCACAAGCAAGAAATTCCTAGGTTAACATCAAATCTCGCCTCAATTTGCAGTTTCAAGTAGTCTTGTTTTACTTTCTTTTTTTTTATATTTCGTGACCCTTGCAATTAGAATTTGGTAAATATTTGAAATATTTCAAAAGATAAAAATATTAACACAGAAAATCATATATAAATTTGTTTAAGTTTGAATAATTTTTTAAAGGATTTTTATTAGGTCCATTGACGGTGTAAAGAATAAGTTACATATTCATTGTTGAATGGTTGATACATGGAAAATTTTAAATAAAGCTAACTTCAAACGCACATATTACTCATCCAATAATAAAATGTATAACGTTTTTTTCACACATGCAGTGGGATTAACACAAATTCTTGTCTAAATTATGGCAAAGAATTAAATAGAAGCTTTTTTCTACTTATAAAAGAAGTAAAAGACAAACAAGCCATAGACTTTTAGTTGGAGAGGGAGGGACAGAGATAGAGCAGTATCTTGATAGAATGGAAGCGTACCTACAATTTTGGCGACATTCCAAAGTGACCTCGTAAGACATTGAAGCGCTACGATCAAATTGCAAAGAAAACCCGGTCACTTGATATAAAATCATTGTAAGACCTCGTATTCGTTTGTTACAATGTCCATTCAATTAAGTTATACGATACTTATGCACTTGGTTGAGTCATATGTGGTTCCCAGGGGATAGCTGATCCATACAGTAGTTTGATTTCAGGCCACTATACAAGTAAAACTAGATCAAGGAACCAGAATATATCCTATATAGAAACAATCATTTCCGGTTTCTTTTGCTAATACAGAGGGAATCAATCTAAGAAAATTGACTTGAAGTTCAAAATCATGAAAGGTCCTAAGATAATGCACAACAGCCAAAATGCATACCCACCTGGATCTGAATTTTTATCTGTTGGTTTGTAATTCAAGTCCACCGGAGTACCTTCAGTTTAGATACAAAAGAGCAGGTGATGAGCAAGGTATGATCATATTGAAGGGAAGTAATGAAGGGATGCGAGTGCAGAAAGTAAGCACATTTGTATATCAATGCTTCCAAAACACTGAGCTTGTTTCCGCTGGGAAAGTTAGATTCCATCAACGCCAACGCGTACAGTATAGAGCTGTTGCCTTCATGCCTCGTACTTTTCATGGTCATTAAGTAAGGGTACCGCCCAACTAGATAAAGCGTGATATCTATACGAATTAACCAGTAAAGTTGATCAGGAAAATAATCCAAGTCTAGAATGAAGGAAAAAAACAGATGGAATCGAGATAAAGAGTGATGGTGATCTTACCATGATGACCAGCGAAGGTGAGATCTATAATCGCTTCGATCGCAGATGGACTGCTGAAGGGATGACCTGGCTCATCGTCTGTTGTATTTTCCGCCAGGAACCAGGCAATCTCCTTATGCATAGAAGCTTCCAGAGCAGATATTCCCAAAGGAACACGTCCTTCATTATCTGCAACTTGCGTCAACTTAGGATTACTTCTAACTAATGCCTTCACCATCCTTATCCTTCCACACAGGACAGCATTGTGGAGGGCTGTGCGGCCATCACAGTCAACCTCTTCAAGCGCTTTCGGATATGGAGACAAGAGCTCAACCAAATTCTCAAAAAATTGGTCTTGGGCACTTAAAGCGGCTATGTGAAGCACTGTTTCTGATCTGCTTGTTATTTTGGCCGTCTTTGAAGCAGAATGTCGTTCGAAAAATCTTTTAGTAGATTCCCAATCACCCTTGAATGCAGCTTGCAACAATGGTCGGTAATGGTGTCCATCCACTTCCTCTTCCGATATTTCTGCGATAGATGCAAACTTTTTCAGGCCATTTTTTTAATACGTTTTCGTTGCAGACATTGATAAGTGTTCCAGAAAAGAACAATTTCATGAAGTTCCGCCCCAGATATTAATTTCATAATGAAACAACTCTTTTGAGGGATAACGCACCTGGACCACCTCCGGATTGAGAAGGAGCTGATCCAACGCTTACACGAACATCTTCAATATATGTAAGGAGAAAGAGTGAGCACAAAATCGTTCCCATACTCATTATTTTTATCTTTTCTCTTTTTCCTAGCCAAGCTCAGGGTTATGTTTGTTGGATGATAAAGCAAAGAAAAGGAAGCATGAGAAAATACAAGTTCCAGCATATTTGGGACTCCATCAATTACACCATATTTTTTCTCGGTTGGAACTTGAACAGGTACCTGCTGCTGGTTCTGCATGATTCGATTTTCCTTGTTCTTCACTTGGTTGCGTCGCCATTGGGTTGCTCTCCTGGTTGCAGTCTTTCAAGAACAAAGTAAATGGACAATGCACAAGAGACTCTCGACTTCCCTAGAAAGTTGAAGCAGTGACGTCAATTGGCTTAAGTTGCAGCGCCTGTCATATCATGCGGTTCCCGTTGACGAAAAGTCGTCAGCTATTGGAAAAATATAATTTTTGTTACACGAAAATTAATTTAACTTAAATATAGCACAGATTTATTAGTTTTAAATTTTTTTGTAGTATTGAAACTAAAAAAACAGAGAAATTGTCTGAGTTCTTTCGAGCCCACCTGTCTCCTCTGTTTCCACGGCCGACCAAAGTCGACTGTGGTCGGCAACGATTCTCTCATGGTGGATGGGACTCACACAAAAATGAATAGTAACCGTGTATTTTAAACAATGGTTCAAATGGAAATTCAAAAGAACCACCTAAAAGTTATGTTATTACAATCTCTATCATTGAGTATAAATTTAAGTGAAAAAGCTATAAAAAATCTCAAATTATGCCCATTGTGACATAGTTATCATAAACTTTCTTTAGTGACATCAAAAACCCCAAACTATGTCTAATGTGATACATTTGCCCTAAATTTTTTCTTGTAACATAATAAAACATCAAACTTATACCTATATGACACATTTACCCTCCATCAAGATTCCATCTAATAATTTTTCAGTCAAAACAACGCTGTTTTTATTTTACTTAAACCACATGAGCACCATGACAATATTGTTTTCTTTTTGACGTCCACATAGGTAGATTTTTAATGCTATTCATTGACAGAACCTTAACAGAGGGTAAATGGGTCACACAGGTACAAGTTTGAGATTTTTTGTGTTACTGACAAAATTTTAAAATAGATGTGTCACAGTAGGTGTAATTTGAAATTTTTGATGGTTTTTTTTCTTAATTGAAATTGAATCTTTTCCATCCTCTGACATTTTAAATTAATTTCTATTCTAAAGTTCTATCACTCTTCTTCTTTCGTTAACTTTTTCCTTTTCCTATTTTCGTGCGCACATGTGCGTGCGACGTTTTTTGGATAGTGTTCTTACAATGCATGTATCACTTGTACTTAGGATGCGTTTGTTTCATCAAAAACATAACGTTTTTGGAAAATGTTTTTCGGAAAATCATTTTCTAGGAAAATGGTTAGTTTTCCTTTCTTTGGTGATATGTGATCGAAAACGGTTTCTGGTGTTTAGATCTCATTTCGAAAAGGATTTCAATCCCATGATTTTATTTTAGGTAAAAAAAATTCAAATTTTTTAATTAAAAAAGAAAAAAGAAACAAAATAATAAAATATTTAAAAAGTCAAGGGGAGCAATTTCGAAAAGTATTTTCACCTTCTTAGATTAGGAAATTCACTTTCCTAATTTTATACATGAATGCTTTCCTTAATTGGAAAGTGTTTTTGATTGACTAATTATTTTCGGCCAACCAAACGGCTGAAAATCTGAAAAACGAATTCCTAGAAAACACTTTCTCTGATACAAACGCACCCTTAGTTTGCATATAATTCTAACCAACAATATTGAGTTACATTATGCAGTTTCGATATTTCAAATTTACTGACACAATTCTTCTCTGTCACCAAAAATGGTCCTCGAAGCTCATGGAAATCGCTAGGGTGCCATTGTGAGGGAGTCGAAATGCTTTGAGACTCTATTTGTCGGTCCCATGTCGCAATGCTCAAATATTAGACTCTGCATGTGCCGATGCCTTCTCTCTTTCTCTTCCGTGCTTTTTCATGTTGAGACACCTAGCAAAGTGTCATAAAGGTGTCTCAACAGCACGATGGCCGTGACCTTTCCTATTGGCGATGGGCATAGTACACTAAAAAAAACCTCCAATTTTAACTTTTTATCTCAATTTTATCTTTTCTCATAAAAAAAATCTCTAATTTTAGGTCAAATCCTAATTTTATCATAAATTTTTTTTATTCCATAAAAAACCTTCAATTTTTAGTCTTATCACAATTCTACCATAAACTTTTTTTTGCCCTATGAAAAATCTCGTCTTGTCTCAATTGTACTGTCTGATCCCAATTTTATCCAAAAATTTTAACAGTCTCATAAAAAATCACAAACTTTTACTTGAGTCACTCTGTCTCCATTAAGCCTTCGTCCAAAGTTTCTCATTGACAACCGAGAGATTAAAAACTTTCAAGCACAAATTGTTCAAGCGTCCTAAGCGCGAGCTCCCCCGCCACGAGAGATGGAACATTCCCAAGCACGAGAGATAGAAGATCGAGTGCAAAATTACTAAGGGCGATTTTGATGGAGGGTTAATGGAGAGCAAATTTGGGACTTAAGTAAAAGTTTGTGATCTTTTATGAGACAAAAAAAATTAAAGTGAAATTGAACTAGACCTAAGGTTGGGATTTTTTTAAGAGACAAAAAAAAGTTTAGAGTATAATTAGTACTGAATCTAAAGTTGAGAGGTTTTTGTGAGATAAAAAAAGTTTAGGGTAAAATTGAGACTATACCTAAAGGGGTAGAATTGGAATAAGATTTAAAATTGGATTTTTTTATGAAATAAAAGGTAAAATTAGAACAAAAGTTAAAGTTAAAGATTCTTGAAGGGCATTGATGATGTGTGCAACGACGTCATACAAACTTAAGAGAAGATGCAACAAAGTGATGTTCTTTTTGGCAGCATTATTGACTTTCAAATGACATCTTTTGTCGGCCATGTGGCTTGTATTATTGTCCACTGCACTTTTGTCGGCCATTACTTACTTTTAGGTAGTCACACTGTACTCTAAGTAGAATCGACACGCGACACGCGACACGACACGGCACGATACGCGATACGTTATTTCTTCAAAATACAGAATTTCGACACGTTGCGACACGTTATATATACATGATAAATTCATTTGATTCAAATCGATAAATAAATAATAAGAAAAAAGGAGTCACCATTAAGCCACCATTTGTTAATATAATTCGTTGTTTCAATTTAACAAATTCAACTACATTCAATTCCAATTATCCATAAAACTTAGAGAAAATAAAACAAGCAATCCACAAACCACTATCAAATTTAACATTTAACAAAAACAAAAAAACAAAAAAAGCAATCCACACAGAAGCAGAACGCAGTAATCGAGCTTTAGCCTTTATCTACTTTTCTTTTTACTTTTTTTTACTTTTTTTTTATAAATTTACATTTTGACCCTTAACTTTTTGGAAATTTGTAAAATTAACCCCGTGCGTGTCGAAAATCACGTGTCGGATTCCCGACTCGCGTGTCGCCGGCGTGTCGGGCGCATTGACCGCATGTCCGAGCATGTCGGAGCGTGTCGGACACGCGACACGTGTCGGACACGTGTTAAGAAGCAAAAATAGCGTGTTCGTGCTTCCTAGATTGTACCTATCCGCAAAGCACTCTATAGATGCTCACTATTATTTGGTCATATAGAAAGTCTGCAATGTGCCCCATCCTGCGTTATTTCAGGCTAACTTTTGCTTCCCGTTCCATGTGGGTGTTGAAAAGTGAGGTTTTCTGGCATCAAGATGAAGTGTGAAATGCAGAAGGGTTGATACGATTGATTTATGGAAGTGTGACATCAAGTTTTTTGTAATAGGAATCCAGATATATGATGATATTCAGTAGAATAAGAGGAGATTAAGGGTGCGCATGACAATCATTCTGTGCCCCAGATTTATTTCTACTCAGAAATGATTCTTTTTTATTCTGTGCCCGGAAACAATTTCTGAGCATTTGAAGGCATTTGATAACTGTCCAAAATTTCTATTTCTGGGATAGAAAAGAACAGAAATACGTTTGGTAACTATACAAAATTTCTTTTTATTAATAATATTTTAATAATATTTTAAATTATTTAATATTTTTTTATTTTTTTTTCTTTCTACCCTTCCCTTCTTTGGCCATGGCCAGTCGCCGATGCCGACGACCGGCCACAAGCCATGGCGTCACGGCCCTGGCCGCCGCCTTGGCCGCCTACCTCACCGTCGCCCTCGCCCAGATCAGGCGAGGCCGAGCCTCACCATCGGTCGCGACGGCGAGGCTCGGCCTCGCCCGATCTGGGCGAGGCCGACCTCACCGTGGGTCGCGACGGCGAGGTCGGCCTCGCCCAAGCGACGAGGGTCCAGCCCTCACCCTCGCCTCCACCGGCGAGGCCTGTGACGCCCTCGCTGGCCCTGGGCTGCGGCGACCGGCCACAGCTCAGGGAAGAACAATACAAAGAAGAAAAAAAAAAGAAAAAGAAGAAAAATAACTCATTCTCAAAATTGTGCCAAGAAGCAAAAAGCAATTTTTTTTTACTTCTTGTTTCTCTTTCAAAACTGTTTCTGGGCACAAATTTTTGAAAAAATGTGCCCGGGAATAAAAAGTTTACCAAACGCATTTTTGTTTTCAAACTATTTTTGGGAACAAAAAAATAGAAATTTTCACTATTTGACACGTTACCAAACGGGCCCTGAGAATCAATTACCATATCCACACTCTCCAATGATATCTGAAATCTCTTTTCTCTCTTTCCTCTTGCGGGACATGTGTACAACTTGAGAAGAGTCCTCAATGATTTCGTACATGATTTCACACTTTTATACATGCCCACGTCCCACGGTGCGCACGAAAAACGTTCCATCTTTATTATTATTTTTTTTGGTAAGATATTCCATCTTTATTTTTATTTTTTTCAAATGTGAGCTAATTTCAGTGAGTAACTTTTTATCTAAATCTTTATCCTCCCCATTTTCCTTACTTTCTTGAAGACTATATAAATTCCCTATTCAGTTAATTATTGTTTTTTTAAGAAAGAAAATTCTGATATCAAGCTTTTGAGAATACTCACATTAAGCTAAATGCATAAAAAATTTTAACAACTGAGGATGACGATGTTCTCATTTCATGAGATAAAGTTAAAGATGTCAATGTATCTCTTTTGTGGGAAGGACCCACTGGAAAATCATAACCGGTATGCTCAATAGACAATTCATTAACGGGCCATGCCTTCATGATAAACGAGTTTAATCAGGCATTCCATCGACGAAGCATTATGGGTTAAACGTATCGTCATGGCCTGATTTTAGTCATTAGTTTCTTTAAGTTTGGGTTCAATTTTTTAGTATGATGTCAATTAATTCAGTTAAATTCAGATTTATATGATCCAAAAGTTATTTTATATTTTTTCTTGTCGAGACACCTAGGGCGTGAATAATAATCATTGTATTTCTGGAGTAAATTTCTAGCCATAAATAGATATTTCTTTTTCTATTTCCTAGATAAGTTTATGAATATAAATACGTATTTGATAATGATACAAAATTTCTCTTCCTGAAACAGAAATATAGGCGGTCAATGGGGGGTGGTGGACGGCAGTGGCCTACGAGCGGCTGCGGGGGGTGGTGGGGAAGAGCGACTGGCAGGGGTGGGGGCCAGCCGGCTGACTGGAGACCAAGCGATGAGAAAAGTTGTTATATCTCTTTTTGTTCCAGGAACAGAAAAGTAGAAATTTTTTATTTCTTATTTTTGTTCCAAACCTATTTATTGACTAAAAAATTATTCTAGAAATAGAAAAATAAAATTACATTATGAAACGAAACGGATTTTTATTCTAAATTTATTTTTATAAACAAAAAATAAAAAAACAAAAAAAAGAACGATTATCATGAGCATCTCTAGTAACTGTAACAATATTATGTCGGGCCGTGATCGAACTTTACTGAAGAGGATGTAGGCAATGACATCATACAAACTTTTGACAAGAGGCACCATTCTTGACTGCAATGACATCTGTTTGTCGCTCGTTGCTGGCTAAAAAAGTGCTGTACAAAAGAATGACATCCGTTCAATTTGAGAAGAGAGTCCTCAATTAATTGCACATATTCAGACATGCCAGCGTACCACGCGATGCACATGAAAATCGTTCCATCATCATATATTAAATATGACCTAATTTCAATTATTAACCTTTCGGCATAAATATTTTATCTTTGACAGACACGGGGGATGAATCATCATCTCCAGCTGGAACTTTGACTCCATCCCCAAGTCGTTGGATAAAAGGAGAAGATCCAAAAGAAGAGAAAATAACTACGACTTCAACCCCGTAAAAATAATTCTCTGCTTCAGATTTTTACCTGCTGCGGGACGGCACGGCAAAGAAATTCTGGTTGTCATGTTTTCAAATTTTGAACCTTAAAGCTGAAAACTACCAAAATTGACATTGTTTTGTTCAAGGATTCCTTTAAAAAGCTCCACCAGACATGTTTTTAAAATTTTCATTCCTGTTGACAATGCTCATTTTTTTCTTAATACCCATCTTAAAGAGATTATTAAGCGCATAGAGGTAATCTACAAGAAAATTTCCCTGCGATGTGGTCAATACAAGAACATCCACTCCACGAGTAGGGTGTTCAATTTGGTTCCATTTGGATTATCTATAAGGCAAGCCAAACTTTATTTATTTGGAGAAATATCGACCAAACAAAATTAAGGCAAAACGCTGGCAACCCATTTTTTAGATAGTTTGGATTTGTTCTCAATTTAGCTCAATCCGAAACCACTAGCGTCAAACTCATAGTAAGTAAAGGTAGCCTTAAGCTCATACTGAATAATGAACTCATAGTAAACCATTGACTGATATATTTTGAAAAGCATTATCATATCACAGTAATAATGCATCTTTGCTGAAAAAGAGTCAAGTAAAAGAGAGGTGGTGACGTAGATAATGTCTTTCAACTTTTCTTTATAGTTCAATATCGTTTTTAAACTTTTTCCTTATTCAATTTAATTCCTAAACTTTCAAAATTCTTTTCAAGGTCCGTAAAATCTAAAAGCTAAGGAATTAGCTAACATGGATGCTAACTCTGTGAACTTGCTGTCAAATTTTCATAGTGGCCCATCCACATCTGCAATCTCTCTAGGGCTAATTCAACCTGAGATCTAGGGCTGTCTTGACCTTTTAGAGGTCACGATAGCCTAAGGTTTGAGGCAGTGCGCCCTAGAGAGAGACGGAAATATTGTGATGTTGCTTAGTGTTAAGGATAATAACGCATGACCCGTTCAAATTCAAATATTTTGAATTAGTCTATTATTATTTTATGTAGTTATTACTATAACGAACTAATTCAAAATTCAAAATGTTTTGAATTAGTCAATTTATATCTCATGTAGTTCTGTGACTGCTAGTAGATAAACTCTATAAATACAAATGCTATCCTAGAGTTAAAAGATAAGCAAAACTCAAGCTCAAGCTCAAACTCAAAGTCTAATTCTTACATGGTATCACTCGACCAATAGGATCTTTGGAAACACCTTCACTATTCCTTCTTTTTCTTCCATTTTTCGACCTCTCATATTCACGATGTCATCTCCCACCTCCACTTTAGCTGTGCAACATCACCTTAGCCTCAAACTTTTCGGTGATAACTTTCTATTGTGGAAAACTCGGTTGTTTCCATTGCTTCACAGCCAGTCCTTAATGGGATACTTTGATGACATCATTATCTGTCCCACTCCAACCATCACCTCTACGGGCTCCACTACGGCTGCACCGCACCCTTCATATGATGAATGGATTCAGAAAGACCAACTTGTTCTTAGTTGGATGGTATCTTATTTTTCACATGATGTCATCCTCAATGTGGTTGGATTAGCTACTGCTGCCGATGTTTGGAAGGCTCTACAAATAGCCTATGAATCTCTATCACAATTAGCTTCATATGCAACTCCATAATACATCCAAATGTGACAAGTTTGTCTCAACTTATCTCCGCAAGGTAAAGTACATTTCAGATCAATTAGCTGCTGCCAATTGCCCTCTAGGTAATGAAGAATTAAATGTCATTGTCTTCTGTAATCTTGATTCTGATTTTTCTGACATTATTGCCGCCTTGGCTACACAACCTGATCCGATAACCTTTCCTGAACTCCATCGATTGCTCCTCAATCACGAGCCTCGAATGATGTTTGCCATGGTGCCTATGGAGGCAAATCTTACCACTTACACCCCTCCATCATCCTCCCCTACCACTCAACCACAACCGATTTCCAATTTCCAACTATTTACCACCTAAAATCCTCAATATCGTTGGCAAGGCAACCGACACAATCATGGAAACCCAGACAATCGATCTAAAAACAAGAAAGACCCATGCCAAATTTGTCAGAAATATAACCATACGATTGCAAGATGTTATTTCAGGTATTCACAATCTAACAACAGTGCACCTCAGCCTACTGTTAATATGGTTGGGATTCTTCCTACCCCATCGTAGCAAGACTAGTTTCTAGATATTACAGCTACTCACCATGTGTCGCCTAACATCGCCAATCTGCAAATCTCTGCACCACATAACAGTAACGAATCTCTTCGTGTACATAATATCGCAGGTTTAGACATTGTTAATGTCAGTTCTTCCACTCTTAAAACCCCTGTTAACAAATCTTTTAATTTCTGAAATATCCTTCATGTCCCTACTATTAAACGTAATTTTCTTTATGTACACAATTTTACACGTGATAGCAACTGCTTCTTTGAGTTTATCAATTTCACTTTGTTGTGAAGGATTTGCAGACCAGAACACCACTACTCCAAGGTTTGCTTAAGGATGGACTATACCAACTGTCGGGTCTTTATATCACATCTCCATCTGCCAACACCATCTCACTTGATGTTTTCGCCACTGCCACTACTTGGCACGATTGATTGGGTCATCCCCAACAAAGCAAAGTTTGCTCTTTGATTCATTTAAACAATTTGCCATGTTCTACATTTGATTTCAATAAATGTGCTTCCTGTTTGTTAGACAAATCTCATAAAACACCTCTACCCTACTCATAGCATTAGTAAAGCACCTCTTGATTTAATTTTTACTGATGTATGGGGACCTACTCCAATTAATTATGTTTTCGGTTATAAGTATTTGTTCTATTTGTTGATGATTTTTCCAAATATACCTAGTACTATCCCATTCAAAATCGGTCTATGGTCCCTTCCATTTTCAAAAAATTCAGGACCATGGCTGAGAAACAATTTGAAAAATCAATCAAGTCATATGGTCTGATTGGGGTGGGGAATACACAACCTTGAATACAATTTTTCAAACAATGGAATTCTTCATCGTGTAGCATGTCCACACATTCACAAGCAGAACGGAGTAGCTGAGCGAAAAATTCGCCATATTATTGATACCAGCCTTACATTATTGGCCCATGCATGTCTTCCTCTTGAGTATTGGCCTTACGCTTTTGAAACCACAATTTACCTTATTAACAGATTACCCATACCACTTTGATATAACATCTCACCTTTTCAAATACTTTTCCATCAACAACTGGATTACAAGATTTTGAAAATATTTGGTTGTACTGTTTTTCCTTTATTAAGGTTATATGATTTGCATAAGTTTTCGCTCCATTCTACTTGGGATATAGTCCATTGCATGTTGGTTATGGCTATTTAGATTACAAAACTGGACGCATGTATATTGTAAGACATGTTCATTTTATTAAAAATATTTTTCCATTCGCCACACTTGGTTCACGTCCTTCTTAAATACTCTCACTATCACATCCTTGCCTCACGATCTCCACGGCTTATATGTCCTCCCACGCGAACCATGGTGTTAATGGTAATATCCTACCTTCTACCCCACCCTCGAACACCTCCTCATCCACCTTTGAAGAACCATCACCGACATTATTAAATACTAATACTGCTTCGATGTCTAACACGTTGGTTTCTAGTCAATCTAACACTGGTACAAGTTCTAATGAGGCTCTTTCATATGCCTCCCAACAGCAGGCTATTGTGGTACCTCCACAACCGGTTTTTCAAAAATCAAGAACCCATTTAATGCGGCTGCATCAAAACCTAAAGCCTAAAACTAAATATCTATTGCCAGATGTGAACATGATTAACATAAGCTCTAAAGAAGAGCCATAGTGCTTCACTGAAGCTAATAAAGGTGAAAATATGGAGGGACGTGATACTCCAAGAATTCAATGCTTTGTTGTGTAATGGAACATGGGTTTTCGTTCCACCGAATACCAAAGCAAATGTTGTGGGCTCCAAATGGGTTTATCGAGTCAAGACACATGCAGATGGTTTGGTAGGCAGGTAAAAAGCTAGCCTAATGGCCAAGGGCTGCAATCAGCGGGAGGGTATCAACTATACGGAAATATTTAGTCTCGTTGTTAAAGCAAGCACCGTCAATATAGTTTTTTCATTGGCTATGACAAAGAACTAGAAACTCCAGCCGTTAGATGTTAGCAATACATTTTTAAATGGTAACTTGACTGAAGAAGTTTACATGGCCCAGCCCCCGGGCTTCATTGATAAAGAAATGCCAAACAATATACGCAAGCTATAAAAATCCTTATACGGAATGAAACAAGCACTGAGGGTTTGGTTCCACTAGCTAAGCATCTTTTTAGAATTACTAGGATTTATTGGATCAAAAACTGATACTTCCCTCTTCATACTACATCGGCCTAATTTCTCCATTTACATGCTCATCTATGTTGACAACATTATTATTACAGGGTCGAACCCGACATTTATTCAAGACACTATCAATTGCTTAAACAAAAAGTTCTCCATACATGACTTGGGCGAACTAAATTATTTCCTGGGAATTGAGGTGCTCAAACATCCATCAGGATATCTCATGTCACAACAGAAGTATGTTATAGATCTCCTCCATCGAACCAGAATGGGCAGTGTTAAATCAGTTCACACACCTATGGCTACAAATACCAGTTTAATCAATTAGGGTAAACCACTTGAAGATGCCAGTTTGTACAGAAGCACATTAGGAGCTCTTCAGTATGTCATCCTAACTCAGCTAGATATCTCTTATGCAGTAAACAAAGTCTGCCAGTTCTTGAAAAATCAATAGAAGACCACTGGAGTGCGGTGAAACGTATCCTATGCTATTTAAAGGAAATCGTTTTGTATGGTTTGCTTATTAGTTCTCAATCCACCACAGAACTCCACGCATACAGTGATACAGATTAGGTCGGTTACCCCACTGATAGACGTTCAACACGAGGTTATGCAATTTATATGGGTCAAAATCTGGTTTCTTGGTCAGCTAAAAAGCAGCATACCATTGCACGTTCCTCAACCAAATCTGAGTATCGGGCATTGGCAAATGCTATAGTAGAAGTGGTATGGCTGCAATCAGTGTTACAGGAATTTGACATCTCTCAATTAAAACCCCCTACCATTTGGTGCGCAACCTAGGAGCAATGTATCTTATGGTGAATCCACTTTTTCATGCTAGAACGAAAGCATATCGAGGTAGACTTTCACTTTGTCTACCAATTAGTGTCACAACGCAAACTTGAGGTTCGCTTCATATCCACACGTAACCAAATAGTAGATATCTTCACCAAGCCTTCTACACGGTTTCGCCATGACATGCTCAAATCCAAGTTGAAGATCATCCAGAAGACCACCTTCAACTTGCAGGGGCCTGTTAAGGATAACAACACATGACTCGTTCAAATTCAAAATATTTTTAAATTCATCCATTCTTATCTCATGTAGTTAGTACTATAGTTATTACTGTAACGGACTAATTCAAAATATTCTTCTCTCATGTAGTTATTACAGTAGTTATTATTGTAACAGATTATTTCAAAATTGAAAATGTTTTGAATTAGTCCATTTATATCTCATGTAGTTCTGTAAGTACTAGTAGATGAACTCTATAAATACAAATGCTATCTTATAGTTAAAGGATAAACGAAACTCAAGCTCAAATTTAGAGTCTAATTCTTACCATTTGAAAAAGAGAGAAACAACACATTGTTGTGGTCATGGTGATGCCATTGTAACATTCTGAATTTTCGATCCTTTTTTCTGGGATTTAAAAAATGAATATTTTGGCCAATGCACTTATAGTGAGATCTCACCCAGAAATGCATATTCACGGGATGCTAACCTTAGGGGTAAGGCCATTACGGGACTGAGTTCACATGACCAAAGAACTCGACCTTGGTTCGAGCTTTGACCATAAGGATTGTCGAGGGAATGTTTTGGGCCAACAGAGAGCGATCTAATTAATTGATCGTATCCGAAGGGAACTAGTGACAAACCCTCGCAATTACATGACAATCGAGGTCGCTTTGATTCGAGCAAACTTAAACGTGATTTGACTTACTGTCGATCACGGATCGGGAGCGTGTAATCTCAATGAACCACCCGTTAGCTAGAGATAAGCTAAAGTCGCGATTGTTCGATTCTAGTCATTTCTTGGAATTCGGGCCCGAGAATCGAGAATTTTGAAAGTGACAATTTTGAGTGGCTGATGACATTTTTGGCTTGGCCAACCTTGGGGCCATCCATTTCTGCAAAAAAATGGATTTCGGTTCGGGACCGGAAAAATTACGATTTTGCCCCTCTGGACTCCGACGTTGACTTTCGAGACCATATGAGATTATTTTTCGAGGCTGATGCCATTTTAGGGTGGCCACACATAATTGGAGTGGGTATGGTCGAAAAATGAAATTTCGGCCCGGAAGTGCAAAATTACCGTTTTGCCCCTCAAGACTTTCAAGCCGATTTTCGAGGGCGTAAGTGACTATTTTACGTGGCCGACGCCATTTTTGAGTGACCACACACATTTGGGATTAGTACGGTTGAAAAATGAAATTTCGACCCGGGACCGAAAAAATGACCATTTTGCCCCTAGGTCAATTTTGGTTCCGAATTTTGGGGATAATTAAGGGAATTAATTAAATTTAGAATTATCTCAATTATTGGACCCGATTACCCTTTTACCGCTCAATTATTGGATAAGGTTATTTGTGAGCCCTTGGATGAGGGGCATTTTGGTCAACTTGGGTAGATTTTTGACATGTGGCACCCATTACCCCCTTTTATTGACCAGCTTTGACCTCATTCTCTCTCCTCCCATCCCCATTCGGCCAACTTCCCCGAACTCTCTCTCTCTCTCTCTCTCTCTCTCTCTCTTCATCTTCGTTTCCTCCCATCGCCGCCGTGAAGACCGACCAGCCACCGCCGGAGCACTGTCCAGCCGAGTTGCTGCCGCCGTGATGCTTTAGCCGTCCGTACACCATTCCGTACGCGCGTCCGTATGCCGTTCGTACGCCGCTCCCGTACGCCGTCCGTACGTCGCCGTCCATTCACCGCCGTCCCCATCTCGTTTCTCTCGTCTCCCTTGTCTCTCTCTCCTGTTTGGTGAGGATGCCGGACCAGCCAAGCCGAGAGCTGCCGACGTGAAGGACTCGCCGGACCGCCGCCGCCGTCCTGATTATTCCAGCCCCTTGCCCAGCCGTTTGTCCTGTTTTTTTTAGGTAAGTGACTTCCCCAAATGTTGTCTAGGACCTCGGGTATTGCTAGGCTCGTTTAGGACTCGATTTGGATAGTTTATGTGGCTGTTTTAGGACTTAGATCGGGGCTGGATGTTTGGTTGTTGTATGCTGATTTGGAGACTAAAAATATGTGGTTTAGGTAGGCTTGGATAGGGTTGAGGTGGCGTGTAATGATCGCGGCTGAATTGTGTGATTGATTGGTAGTTTTATGGCTTGTATGGATTGTGTCGCGACCTAAATTTTCCTCTCAAGCTAATGGATTATTAAGACTAAGACTAACTCGGGCCCTCCCAAGCCCTACCAATTCGCAACTTAGGGTTTAAGTTTTTAACATGCAAAAGTTTTTATGCTTGGAGTCGCCACTAATCTATTTGTGGTAGGTCGATTAGAAACCTAAATAAAACATAGGGAGATATGTTTTATTCCTACGAACCAGAGATTCTAAGTACGGGGACTTGATTACGCTAGATCTAGTTTAACGCCCTTTCGGTACCTTTTCTTTTCAAAAAATGTTTTGGCAGACAGTTTGCATTTATTTTATTAGTCACTAGCATATGAGGTGATCATGCGGGTGCGCAAACCACCAAAGTAACACCCAATAATCAAAACATTAAATAAATTGCAAGATTGGGAGAATTACTTACCTCGAAGCAACGTAAGCATCTGCGTTGATAGCTAGAAAATCACATCAACAATCCTAATATGATTTCTAATTAACAAGCAGTTCACTCAATATTTTTTAGGATTTTCACTTATTTAAATGAAAGCTAATCTATATGTAATGACGTGCAAAAATTAACATGCGATTAATGCAGCCTAACATGCAAACTATATGTCATGCGACGACGTGACCTAATTCTAATGACGGACAAATGATTTATTTTTGGTATTTTCAAATGAAATTCGGAATTTAAAAAATGCCTAAATTAACATGCAATCTATTCTAAAAAAGATAATTTAATCTATTCTAAAGTGATTTCTTTTTGGTATTTTTATGAAAATTCGAAATTAAGAATTACCCTAAAATGAACAGTCAAGATCAGGATAATATCTAAATTAAACTAGGAAATAAATTACTCTATTTCCTAATTTAAATTAAAAAGTTATCCTATCGACTTATTCAAAGAAAGTTATTCTAAACTTATGCTAAACATGCATCATTATCTTCTAATAAGATCAATTCAAATCCTAACTAATCTTTTTTGGAATTTTCTTTTTTAAAAGAAATAAATCAAATAGATAGATAATCACCACGATCAAAACCAATCCACGCGATCCGCAAGATTTGTTTTATTATCTTTGAATTAGGCAAAGAAATCAAACTAATGGTCATATCTATAGGGTCATAGATATCGACGAAAAGTTGATTGGTCAAATTTGGAAAGCAAATAAAATCTATTATCGTGTCCAAGTGATTATAGACAAGATAACGATTTTTCGTATCGCCGCGTATCGTACCTTAGAGATAAGGTCGGATAGTCGTCCAGATACGTTGCTAAATTAGGCAAAATTCCTAATTTTAAGTGTTTCAAATATTGCGGATATCGCAAAATTATCCTAAGATATAGCAATCCACCAAAGAATATCCACGAAATATTCAAACACCGAAAACTTAGGAAATTAAATATTTCGGAAAATAATGGTCTTACCTAATTTGCGGATATCTTCCAAATTCGAACTCGGTGCCGGATCTGACTTGCGGATCACGGGATGGGACGGCCAGCGGTGGTGCTCGGCGGCGGGGACGCTTGGCTTAACGATGGTCACGGTGGTGACTCACGATGACCAGTACGGCTAACCGCGGTGGTTACGGTGTCAGATCGGCGGCGAGCCCAGCGTCATGCGAGGCAGCAGCGTTGTCGCGGTGGTGCGGCTGTGAAGTGTCACCGACATTATTAAAGCGTTGGTAAGGATCTGACAACGTCTAGTTCGCTGGACTGGTTCGCCGGTGGCAACGAACGGAAACCTGCAAGAACAACACCGAGAATTCAAAGAATTCGTCGGGAACTTACCACCGTCACAAGTGTATGCAATGAACTGGCGGTGAAGTTTGGATCTTGTCACCACTGGACTGGTGTATCGCTGGAAGGACCTAAGTCGTTGGAAATCGCTGTTGGGGACAACAAGGAAGTGGCATTGCCGATGGAACACTTTTATGAACCCCTTCGCGCCCTCCAAGTGTGTGCCCCTCTTCAAAAACAATTTGCTGGCCTTTTCTATGTGAAAGACGTGAGCGAAACCTGAAACAGAAAAGAAAAGAAAAGAATCATAGTGGGATGCCAAAATTTGATGTTGATGAAGAATCGGTCGGTCTCCCCTTTCTTGTCCTTTTTTTTGCTGCTCTTTGTGAAGCTTTGAACGTGCTTGCTCTCTTTCTCTCACGGATGATTCTCTCTGGCCGTGTGTTTCTTGCGCTCTCTCTCTAAAAATTCTGCTCTCAAAATTATGAGAGCCCCCCTTTTATATGCAAGAGTGTCTAGGTCTTTTTTTAGAAAGAGACCCACTCAAGAATATTCAAAATATATCACGTTTGGCTTCTTCCCTATTTGCTTGTGCCCATGATGTCAGAACGTAATTCCAAATATATATCCCCACGTTGACCGATTCCGTTTTCCTCTTCTTGTATCCTTCATATATTCTTTCTTTGCACAAAGATACCAAGAAACAAAATTTGCCGATATATTGCCCTCCTTCAAGTGGCAGAAAAATATATAGAGAAGATCTCTTGCAACCGAAGATCACACGTGCAAAACATGTGACTTTTGGTCATGGGCTTGATTGAATTAAGCTCAAAACCATTCGTGCGAGTCCATCTGCCGTATGTCCGATAAATGTGCAAACTATACGGGCCTAGTTAACTATTAATGAAATGCTCCTAATACCTATATGCAATGCCATCTGATTATTTTTTGTTTAGGGGTTAAAAAATTAAGCCCTAATTTTCTATGCAATTATTCCTAAATGACTAGTTAAAATTTAGGTGTCAACAGATTGTTTGAAGGATTGTACGATTTGTGGTGATTGGCTGATTTCTGCGTGATTGTTGGACTGAATATGGCGTGGTTGTGTGTCGTGAGTCTATGGCCATGAGGCGTGGTGGTGTGATTGCGCATTGAGTTCGCGTGTCAAGCATCTGTGATCGGGTGGTGTGTTTGTGTGACGAGGGCGTGCATTTGTGAAGTGTATGCGAGATGTGAAATTTGTGCGTGATACGTGTGTAAGGTGTGGAACGAAGGTACGGGAATGTAGAATTGGTTAGAAAAATTCCGTCCTGAGGCGTGCTCGTTTACGCAGGACGATGCCGTCCCTGACGAGGTGACGATGCCCGGCCCGATGGGGTGACGATGCCTGACGAGGTCAGAAGACCGTTGGCATAATTCGTTTTACGCGGGCGCGATAGAAGGAAAGTTGAGTGTAGGATTCCGTCCTGAGGTGTGTTCGTTTACGTGGGACGATGTCGTCCCTGACAAGGTGACGATGCCCGGCCCGACGGGGTGACGATGCTTGACGAGGTCAGAAGACCGTTGCCCTGATGCGTTTTACGCAGGCGCGGTAATGGTGGAAAAGTTGAGAGTGAGTGGGAATTGGCTTGATATGTGAGAATTGACGCGTGGTGTGAGTTCGTGTGCGAGTGTGCTTGTATCGCGCGATGTAGTGCTTGATTATGGGGTAAAGTCTGCTAGGCATGGTATGGGACGTGCCCAAGTAGGTTTTGCCTTATAATCGAGGCACGGGCGCGGCTATATTGCATTTCTGTGGCATGCTGGCTGTGTTATTAATTAACGTGCAGGGGTGTGCATGGTGGATTCCAGGTAAGATTATATGTGTTTGTTAAATTGGTTGATCGTTGTCGCGTGTTATGCATGTTTTATCTGGCAGTACGTGGGAGCCTATATGGGGTTTGGAGTTATTCACTTATTGAGATTCGTCTCATGGTTGTATAACCACCACTTTCAAACCCCCAGTCGCAAACCTAAGAGACCCGCCTTCTCTTTTTGGAGTTTTGAGGAGTCGCCCATGGTGCCCAGTGAAGCCGCAGACCGTACAAATGTTGCAGGTGATGTCCAAGTGATCTTCCAAAGTACGAGCCAAAGGATGTAGGAGCAGAGCGGAGAAGGGCAACCCTTAGGTTTTCCTAGGGTATTTTAGGGGTTGTATAGATAAGTAGAACCGTAGCGAAGCTAAGTTAACCCCACCCTTAATCTTTTGTTATATCGGTGGAATTATGGATGTTTGTTTTGCTAGTTGTATATAAAGTGGTTTGTATGCTCGGGATGATAGTAATGTATATTAATGAATGTATTGTTCTTTGTCTGACTTGTTGAGCTACCCCAATCGTCATCTTTATAGTCAGGGGTTTTATTTTCGCTTCCGCATGTGTTTTTTGATGTTTGGGTTGAGTCAGCGACGTTCCTGGGATGTCGCAACCATTCGACCAGAATAGGATGTCGCGAGCTCGATGGGGGTTCGGGGCGTGACAGCCATGGTCGTAGGTCAAGAGTTACAGACAAGGTAGCAGTGACGAATGGCAACAATAACAGTGGTAATAAGTAATGTCGATGTTTGGGACAATGACACTAGAAGTGTCAAAAGTTGTATACGGTGCTCATTTTAGTGCAAAAAGTTTTTTTCGGATAACTTAAATGTCACTTTAGAAAAAAAAACGATTATTTAAGTGTCAACTCCGATCTGGGTCGCCAAAAATCCAACGTGGCCATATTTTATTAATTTCTCAGTCCTACGTGGTTTGCTGGCATGTGCAATCAGCATATAACCCCTAAATGACATCATTTGAAAGTTGTAGATAGTGATCGTTTGAGTGCCAAATTTTGTTTAAAGTGATTACTTTAGTGCTAGTCATTATTAAAAAACGATCATTTACGTGCCAGTCGAATTGGGCGATGTCGTTTTGGATATCCACGTGGACTGGATTTTTAAAAAAATATGCCAAGTCATATCGAAGACACAAGGTAGTAGCTGAAACTGTAGTGGCATATAATTCTTGTTTTTGAGGAAGTCTTAAGCCGATCGTTAATTTAATGACTTTGGAAAGTTGAAAGATAGACATGGTCTCATTTGAAGGAGGAACACTACTACCAATGAATATCGCGATTTCATTAAAAAATAGCCCGAGTGAGCTTTATCTTTAGGCCGTAACAATGTGAAGATAACTTCTTCCCTGGGACAAATTTAGCAAGAACTCTAGAAAAGGACTCTCGATCTTTGCGACCAAATAATGTGGTCCCCTGTTTTCACCATTGAAAATGTCCTCCCAAATCACCATTCAAACAGAACAAGTTAAGGTACCCAAGGTAAAGTTGAAAGAAAAAAAATTATATTTGCATTCCGAAAATGCTCAAAACTCAAAGTATCTCCAAACCTACCTTGAGCTAAATGCCTCTTTGAAAATGCAATTGCATCTTCCCAAAGCAATCTAAAAAATTTGCCAAATGATATTTGCATTTGCTCAAGGATTTTAGAGCCCAAAGCCCCTTAACAAAGCAGTTTCTAAACGCACCCCAAATGTACAGTTAAAGAATTCCCACTCCCAAAGAAGACGACATAAATCACCCCAAATGAGAAGATTTGAGATGTGTGTATGCTCATTTGTTTCCGCCAATGTACTGAATTGCAGTTGCATTCTAGTACTCAAGCTAATAACTAGAATGCGGTATGAGTAGATTGAAATAGTTCTCTTGATGACGAGGAAAACTGACTGGCCTTGTCATATGAGATGGACTTGTGACAAACAAGTTTAGCCAAGTCATGTTTGGTGGGTTGCTGTTGTTGTGTGGAGCTGCAATGAGTGAACGGACACAAAAATGTAGCCTGACGCATGTACGAATGTTGCTGAATAATGTCCTTGGAATGAATTACTAGTTTGTTTTGTGCATTGGTTGATCAAATGGTAATTGTGTGTAACTGTGGATATCAACTGCTTTTGAATTGAAAGCAATGCCGTGTTTTTATATGCTTTCTGGAAGCATGACAAGTAAAATCAGCCTCTCTGGAGGTGTTCCTTTCTTTATACTGGAACCATTGTAGATCAAACGCTCCCTCAGTATCAGACCATTCTTGTTAAACCACTGGATGGTGACAATATTCAAGAGACCAACCGTTGATGAGGGAAGATACTGTCTTGAACTGCATGAACGCGAAGATTACTTAGTGTAATTATAAAAGATTATGCACGTCCGCTTCAACTTCATTCAGGTCATTCTTTATTATTGTCTCTTTACCAGACTTGACCATCTTAAAATAAAGAAAGACTGGATTCATTCAGGTCATTCTTTATTATTATCTCTACCAGACTAGCCCATCTTTAAATAAAGCAAGACTATACTTTAATGAGAGGACAAAAAAGCGCCTGAAAAGAAGCAAAAGATGGGTCTTTCTTTAGTATTATCTCTACTGCAGATTCATGCAGCCTTTGTGGGATACTCTCTTTGAAGTTCTTCTGAGGATAGAGTTGTTTTCACAAGAAATTCTTCCGGTCAGTTTACCCGGGTGATGCTTGGGTTGGGAATAGGTACAAGAAAAGAAGCAAAAGATGGTTTGGCATTGGATTATCCGGTTTACTCCAAACCTGCGGAAATTTGGTTATATTGAATAGGCTGCAAACATTTGATAGAATGAGAAGGTGGACTTCAATTGATGATAAGTGCGTCTTGTGTTCCTCTTTTCCTGAATCTAGGAACCATCTATTCTTCTAATGTGCTTTCTCTAAGGCTGTATGGACTATGGAGTCATCTTCTGGAGCTGCTGGGATTTCATAGGAGTGTTGGTGCATGGGATTTTGAGTTTGAATGGATTCTTCGAACTGCTAAGGGGAAATCTCGGCTTAAAACTGTATTTGGGTTTAGTCCACCCAGTTTACCTCATAGGTTGAGCAATGAAAGAATTAACTTACGTACCGAAAAGAAAAGAAGAGATTTCGAGTTCTTGAAAATTTGTATATTATATGTCGTTTTTTCTTGAGTTAATACCACCAAAAACCCCAAACTAGTACGTGTGTGACAATTTTATCCCGAACTTTTTTTTTATCACAAAAAACCTCAAACTGATACACCTGTGATAATTTTATCCCGAACATACCACAAAAAACCCCAAACTACTACACCTGTGACAATTTTACCCCGAACTTACCATAAAAAATCACAAATTGATACACATGTGACAATTTTACTCAAAACTAATTTTTTAATATTATTTTTCATTTTTTCGAATTTTTTTATTAATTTTTTTATTTGTTCTTTTCTTTTTTTTTTCTTTATCTTCAACCTCTAGTCGATCGCCGGACCGATAACCGGCTGCTGGCGAGGCTCGACCTCGCCGACGCTGGCGAGGGCTGCCCTCGCTAGATTGGGCGAGGGCGGCCCTTGCCCAACTCAAGCGAGGGCTGCCCTCGCCGGATCTGGCGAGGGCTACCCTCGCCCGTGTCGGGCGAGGACAGCCCTCGCCTGACTCAGGCGAGGGTCGCCCTCACTTGGGCGGGTGAGGACAGCCCTCGCCAGACATCGGCAAGGGCCGCCCTCGCCCGCGTTGGCAAGGTCGAGCCTCGCCAACGGCTGGCGGGGCTGACCTCGCTAGCTTCCGCCTCTAGCCGGTCGCCGGTTCGGCGACCGGCTAGAGGTTGAAGTTGAAGGAAAAAAAAAAGAAAAGAAAAGAAAAATGAAAAAATTTAATTTAAAAAAATTCGAAAAAATGAAAAATAATATTAAAAAATATTAGTTCGGGGTAAAATTGTCACAGGTGTACTAGTTTGGGATTTTTGATGGTAAAAAAAAAGTTCAAGGTAAATTTGTCACAGGTTTATCAGTTTAGAGTTTTTTTGTGGTAAATTCGGGTTAAAATTATCACAGGTGTACCAGTTTGGGATTTTTTGTGATAAAAAAAAAGTTCGAGGTAAAATTATGACAGGTGTACCAGTTTGGGGTTTTTGGTGGTAAAAAAATGTTCGGGGTAAAATTGTCACGCGCGTACCAGTTTTTAGTTTTTGGTGGTACCTTTTTTCCTTAATTCACGAGCTTCTTCTGCGCCTGTTTACTGTGCATTCAATTATAATCTTTTTCATGGTACCATATTTAAGTTTATTTTTCCAACATTTTATTTTCATAAGAGACTGAAGAATTATGTCAGTAAAAGGTACTTCGTTTGTGTCAGATACACTTAACATTTTGATATTGCGCATAAAACTATTATCTATTATATATAGTTAAAGCCGGAACTAAAATAATACACATTTTCGATTGCGCAATCCCCATTGATGGCTCAAGAGAAACGTGGCCGAATTATTTTCATCGTAATTATCATCAAATTTGCCATCAAGATCTGCAACAAACGGAGTATTATGCAAGCACTAGTTTCGAGTCATCCAAACACAATATGAAATGGCACTCCAAGAAAGCTTGAACAACCCAATGGGGCAACGGTCTTCCTTGAAAGCTAGATATAGCCCAGGATGACTCCACAAACTAATTTCCAGTTGTTTGACTAATTTGATGAAGGTAATTGTTTTATTTCATTTCCGTCACTGTAATGTTAAACATGGGTCTTAGTCAAATCCATTTCCACCCATTTTTATTCGCTTTTTGTTTCTTACAACGCATTTTAACCCATTCATAAAATTGAATTGATCCACTTTAAATCCAATCCAGCAAATACGAGTTGAAAAATGCTAACCAATCAAGATGCAAATCCAGCAAATTCCCCTGGCATTGAACACCAAACCCCCCCCCCCCCCCCCACAAAAAAAAAAAAACCCGGACCAAACTGGTTCGTTGACAGGTATCCATTCGCAAATTCTAGACTCTCGAGTGACTATTTGTTTATTTTTGGCCCCCTTGATTGAGAGAATACGATCATTCTTTTTGCACCAAGCACTAGAGTTGTAGCCCCTATGGCTTTATGGATCATCTCATCTCTTTCATGCCAAACATAGTAAACCTACCTTATTCACTGTAACTATGATTATTATTGTAATTTTTGCACAGCAAGTCAATAATCACTATAACAATGGCTATTATTATTTTTTGCTCTGAGCAATATAATCTTAGAAGCCAGAGATATGCTTGCATATATAGACTTTAGAGAAGAGTGAGCCTAGCTAGCTCTCATGACCATTTTGCTCATCATTAGGGTTGACGCAGAGAGAAGCGTAAATTTGGAACAATTCTAAAGAACTCGAAATTTTTATTCAATAATACCGTGTTCTTGATTACAAGACAAACATCTTATATATAGAGATAGGACTCCTAATATTAATGGAAACCGAATAATTAAAGAAACTGCCTAAATGATAATATAGGAAACTGCCTGACTGGTAATATAGGAAACTGCCTAAATAATAATATAGGAAACTACTTGAATGGTTGTTTTCCCCAAAATCAAAAAAACTGTCGAGATTTCCGGTGATTACGATGATCACATTCTTCAAGATAATCACAGGCTAACCGTTCTACATCATTCCCTCCCTTTTTGGAAAAACTCGCCCTCGAGTTATGATCAGGATAGAGGGGTGTATCGGAAGCATGATACTCAAATAAGTCTGCCACATTAAATGTAGGGAAAATGTTGAGATCACCAGGAAGGTCAACTACATAGGCATTGTTGTTGATCTTCTTCAGGATGCGGCAAGGACCAATCTTCTTGTGCTTCAGTTTATTATAGGTACCTACAGGAAAACGCTCCTTTCGCAGGAAAACCATTACCTCATCGCCTACCTCAAAAATTTTCAAACGTCGCCGTTTGTCAGCATCCTCCTTATACTTTGAATTAGAAGCAGCCAATTGACTAGCCATAGCAGCTTGGACTTCATTAATTCTGGTTGCCAAATTCTCTGCCGTGACACTATAGCCTGGAATCTTGGGCAAGGGAACCAAATCCAGAGTATGTTGTGGTGTACGCCCCTTGTCCACAATCATATACATCCTTTCACACTTTCGGATGTTCATCATAACCCCTGCATTCTGCTTCTTCACAATCTGGGGGGAATTACTCTTTGGTCTCAAAGTAATTTTAGTTCTTTTCCATACAAAAGAATACGTATTCTCCCTAGCTCGGTGTGTAGCATCAACATCATATTGCCATGGTCGACCCAGTAAAACATGACATGCATCCATCTCCACCACATCACAGACAATAGTATCTTGATATGATTTTCCGATCGAAATAGGTAAACGGCATAATTGGTTTACCTTAAGTTCTGCTTCCTTGCGTATCCATCCGATTGTGTAGGGTGTGGGATGTGGCTCCGTCTTTAGTTGTAAGTGATCTACCAAGGCCTTTGACACTATATTCTCGCAACTTCCGCTATCAATAATGATATCGCATACTTTGCCGTTGATAGTACAGTGAGCGCGGAAAAGCTGATTCCGCTGGGTATCTTCTATCCGCGGAGCAAACAATAGGCGACGCACTACACAATTAACTTGCTCACCCACTTCATCTTCTACTTCCACTTCTTCTTCCTTTTCCCAATCTTCCTCATACACATCTTCGTCATGTTCAACGATATTGGCCATTCTACGACGAGGACAATCGCTGGAACGATGGCCCAACTCGTTACACTTGTAGCACTTGATCGGTTGGGGTTTGGCATATGGATTCTGGGTATTCTGATTGGGAGTGCGATTGCTTGTTGCGATTGCTTCCTTAGGCGTCCCCGTAGTACTCCCTGGAACTCTGCTTGAATCAGGGATTTGTTGACTAGAAGAACTTGTAACATCAAGCTGTCTTCCTTTCGCGAATGACCCACGATCCAAATAATTTCTACCACGAGTACTAGGGCTAGTCCTCTCCAATTGCATCTCAATTTTTCGCGCCATATCCTAAGCGTCTTCGACAGAGAAGAGTCGATGCAAAGAAACCCGATCCTGGATATTAAGTCGCAAACCATTAATGTACCTAGCAGTTTGTTGTGCCTCGGACTCATCCAAGTTATTGCGAGCGGAAAGTCGAAGAAACTCTTCCGTATAAGCTTGGACCGATCTATTCGATTGTCGGCAATTTTGAAATTGCTGAAATAATAGTTGCTCATAGTCCTTTGGGAGGAACCTCTTCTTCAACTTTTGTTTCATCTGACCCCAAGATCGAATAGGAGCCTTGCCTTGTCGACGTCGCGTCAATTGAGTTTGTTCCCACCAAGCTGAAGCGCCACCTTTCAACTTGTACGCCACAAGTTTCACTTGGCGATCCTCGTCAATATCCATAGCGTCGAAGAATTTTTCGACCTCCCAAAGCCAATCAAGGAAATCTTCAATATCCAAATTCCCATTAAAAGTAGGGAGATCTACCTTTAGTTGATACTGCTCAGGATCTCGTCGATATCCTCCCTGACGTCGATTCCCACGAACATGCTCCTCCTGGAATCCCCTGTATCGGCGACCACCACGAATCTGCATCTCCTGGAAATCTTCATCTTCGTCTTCCGTATCCTCGACATAGTCTTGACGCCTACGTCGGGGAATTCCTCCATGCCCTATAGCATCTTCGGGATCACGAGCGACAGGATTTCGCTCGGCTAGAAGAGCACCAGGTGCATGGTTTGTGGACAAACGCTGGATGGCATCAAGGATCTCTTGAAACCTCCGATCGATTTGAGCCACGAACTGATTGAACTCAGCCCGCGTAATAGGCTCGTTCTCACGGCCCTCAGCAGCGGGGAGATTGACATTCACGTTATTCACCATCGTCACAGGAGAAACCTGCTCTGATACCAAATGACGCAGAGAAAAGCGTAAATTTGGAACAATTCCAAAGAACTCGAAATTTTATTCAATAATACTGTGTTCTTGATTACAAGACAAACATCTTATATATAGATATAGGACTCCTAATATTAATGGAAACCGAATAATTAAAGAAACTGCCTAAATGATAATATAGGAAACTGCCTGACTGGTAATATAGGAAACTGCCTAAATAATAATATAGAAAACTACTTGAATTGTTGTTTTTCCCAAAATCAGAAAAACTGTCAAGATTTCCGGCGATTACGATGATCACATTCTTCAAGATAATCACAGGCTAACCGTTCTACATCAAGGGTTCCACTCGTTTTTCAATCTTCTAGCAAAACCTTATGTTTCATTTAGCATAAGTTAACTGTGAACCAAAAACTATTAAACCTAACGGACTTGATAATTCTAGTTCCAATTTAGGGCTTGAAGTGTGCATATATGTATAGGTTTATATGGATGTAGATGCATTTAGAAATGTATCAAGTATGTCTATATAGAGAACCAAGTGTTCGTGGTCAGTTCATGAGCAAATGATGAAAGAATCACATGCTATGCAAAATAAATGAACAGTGCCACCTCGGAGAGAATGGTCAACAATGATTATGCAGAACCACTTTTTCTTCGGAAACCGAAAAAGGCTAGCATGGCTTGAATACTTTTACATTTAAAAAGGAAAAAGAGGAAAGAGAGCCCCTTAATTAATTGGTTGGTATGATTTTAAGTAGCCATCTTTTGCCCTTAACAAAAAAAAAGTTAGCATTGTTTAAGAATGGTATTTGAGAGCATGCGCATGTTTCCATCGTTATGTCAAAGATGTGAATAATTGATGATTTCCAGCCCAACTTGGGCTGCATTGATCAGGTGCATTCACACACGCCAGATTTGAAAATTTCTTCTCTTTTTGTTGTATTATTTTTTTAATAAAAAGGATATATCTAAAGCGGTTGACCATCTGCGTGTTGTCTATGATTTACGCGGGATATATATGAAATATCCCAGTCCATTAGCTTGGGAAATACAAGTAGTGTTGTCCGACATCAACGCTTTTGCTTTTAGCAAAAAGTCAGTCGAATAACTCTTTTTTGCTTTCTCCGAAACTTCTGCTGGTGGAACAAACTCACATCGCCAATGGCAACCAATCAAGGCGCAAATCCAGGACATTCCCCTAATGCTGAACCAGCTGCTGTTACGGCCCCTCGGCACTATATTTGCACACAAAAGTGGTTAGTTGACAGGACCCTCTTTGAAAATTCTGGATTCTAGAGTGACTATTAGACAGGTCCCTCAAGCACTTTGCACAATTCGAAATAGAATAGTCGAATTGGGAACCATTTACAAGACCAAGATGTAGAGCGCCTTCAGTATAGTGTAATATACGCTTGACCATTTGAAAGTTGGCTACGGTCGAAGCTTGCATATGTTGACACACAATATTCACAGTAAGAGGTCTTGTCACGTGAGTGTCAAGTATAGGAGAGCTTCGGTAATGCTGAAGTGGGACGGATCAGCACATGGTCGACCCAATTTTTGACAAGTGGCTGAGTCCCAGCAAATGCAGCGGCTATTAGTTTGCACTGACTTATGGATGGGCTGTCCAGGAGATTGCTTGCATACTTGTGCTCAGAGAGATCGATCCCATTGGAAGATCGAATGACCTCAATACCGAAGTGACGAAAAGGGCCAAGATCTTTCTTGGAGAAAGCCTTCCCAAGCTCTTGAACAAGTCGGGTAGTTAAGTAGAGAAGAGTCACCAGTAACGATAATGCGTCAACATAAAGTAATAGGATGATTGTGTGACCATTGTGACGATAGATAACAAGCAAAGGGTCAGCAACACCACAGAAAAAAGCATAGCTAATTAGAAAATCGCTGAACTGTTAAATCCATGCACGAGGGGCTTGTTTGAAGCCCTCTAGTGCTCATTGAAGTAAACACATTGTCAGGCCGAGATGGATTAGGGAATTCATGGGACTGCTTTATATATACAAGAATATCAAGGTCTCGGTGAAGGAAGCACTTTTTCCACCGAGTTGGCAAATGGTCCAATTTCGGGCAACTGAAACACTAAGAATGACAGCTAAGGGTTTAGCCCCTTTTTCAATATGTTGCAATTGTGCAAAGAGGTTGAACTCCTGAGTAATAAAACTTTGAGTATGTTGACACCTGATTTTTTTTCAGTAATTCAAATATGCATTTTTGTAACAGAAAACAAAAATAATAATAAAGAAATAAAAAATAATCAATAAGAAAATGAAAAGGCTTCAGACCATCGAAATATGTCCAAGCCCACCACTTCGGTTCAGCTCAATCGAATTCGCAAGCACAAGCCTAAACCATTTTGAAAATCATCTCAGCCCGGTTCAAGGCTCAATGAGCCCAGCCCATTCTTTATTCTTTCTCTTTTAGCCAAGTAAGGTGACGAACGCTTGAGGAAAAGGAGAAAATATATGATCTAAAACAAAAAAGAACTAACGTCTTGATAATGTTCACCCGAGATCGGACTCATATTGAAGCTTTCGTTAATGATTTGGCCTCAATATTTGTTGATGAGATGTTAAATCAAAACATTGCTATAATGTTGCATTTAGAACCTTCACTCGAGTTTGACGAAATGTCTTAAAAAATTATATGTGAGATAATGCATATTTTTCGATCAATCCGAGGACGGTTCAGTGTTGTTTATATGTTACTGGTTGATTCATTAGTCATCAAACATGATTTTCTGGAATTTTACTTGTTGAACGCAAGTGACACAAATTTTTCTCTTTCATTTCCGGATTTGCTTATTATGGTGATCATCAATGGTATGCATTGGTGTGGTGTCGGCTTGGAATCTACATCGCAAGCATCCATCTCCGGATAAGTTTGCGCCGGTTTGTCTCTCATATTCCCGTTTACTCACATATTTCCTTCGGTTGCGGTGAGATCATGTGTATGAGTTTTGGGTAATTGATGATGAGAATGCATGGTGATTGGCGGTTGTGTGTGGCTAACGACGGCAGCAGCGGCATCGGTCCGATGAACAGATGCTTATGACGGAAGAAGACTAAGAAAATCCTGTGTGCTGAATTGTGAATATAGCTTTAATGTTCTGTTTCCCATGCGAAATGAATTGGGATTGAAGAAGTGGCGTGCCTTTAGTTTGCTTCAAAGAAGACGATGGACTGATAAAATTATATCGAAATAAGAAATAAAAAATAAAAAAGAGAATAGGTTTATTATAATAGTGTTAACAATAAAAGGGGCTTTGGATTGAATTCAGTTGTGACTTGAGTTGGTTTAGGGGCTTAAATGGCTTTAATGAAATTGAGCCTAAGAGGATTACCTTCAGAATTTGGGCTCTAGAAGTTAAAGTAAAATATTCATTCCCCGACTTTTGGATTGACACCGAAAATTTAGCCTGTCTTCTTTGGAGCCCGAACTTTATTCGTATCCGGGAAATCCAAGCCCAGTTCAAACCTGTGAGAGAGGCTACGTTGGGTAACCAGGACAAAAGTCAAAATAAGATAATATCCCATAAGGAGGTGGGATAAATGTGGATATAATTTCTTATATATATGGTATAAAAGCTATTTTTCTTGAATAACAAACTTCTTAAAATTTTAAAATTATAAAATAGTTAAATATAAATAATATTTGAATTATAATATAAAATAAAATTCAAAATAACAAAAAAAATAACAACAATTTTCGTTTTTATTATTCCTACATATATATTTGAATTTCTTTCTATTCTACAATATTGCATATATATAAATTTAGCACTGATATCTGTTACATATCTTAGATATATTAGTATAATTTATTATTTTAAAATTTTTTATTAAGGAATGACAGAAGGGTATGAAAAAGAAATTACAAAAAAGAGCAAAAAATAATAAAAAATAAATTAATAAAAATGAAGTAGAAGAACCCAAATTTTAAATGAACAAATTCAAACTTGAAAGGGTCTTTCTAATCCTTCATGAATGAGGGGCAATGAGACTTCTAAAAAAAAAAAATTACATTCTTCGTCTCGTTCTCCTCCGTATCTAGTTCATGTTGAAACTTCACAACTCCTTTGTAATTCTTTGGTTCGCATAAAGATCCACGAAAACAGTGAGAGAGTTGAGACTCTTTCTACTTTGTATCACTTTGATTCATGTCAAAAGTCCACGAAATGAGCACAAAAGTCTAAACTCCTTCTCCTTCATAGTTTTGTAGTTCAGGTTGAAGTTTCACGAAAGTGGCAAGAGGGTCGAAACACTATACTTTTTGGAATTTCAAAAGTTAATGAGGATGTTTTCTCTCTCTTACTAAATTTAGCATTTGTTGGTTGATCTACTTTGTCGATGTTTCTGGTGCTTGTCTACATTTCTTGTCATAGTCGAACCCATGGCTCTGGAATGTTGAATGAGCTCATTTGCTATTTAAGATTTTGATTGTACAATAATGCTGAATTGATTGATGGAGGTTATATCCGTTTGTGAATTTGTGGTTTTTTTAACAATGAATCATAAGAGATTCTTACCATTTTTGTTTGTGCATTTTCAGGTTCATTTACAGTAATATGATGTTCATATCAAATAATGGACAAGATAAGATATGAAAGTATGTGATTTTATTATTGTGATTCACCAAATAATGGAGAGCATATAGCAAAATCCCTAGATTTCTTATCATATCTTATCCATTCTTAAGAGTCTACAATCAGTCTATATACGGAGTAGGCCCAAAGGCCTAGCCCTAGTCCCCATTTCTCAGAAATAATAAAAAAATAAAAAAAAATTTGAAAAACAAGATATTCAAAATTTGGTTCAAATAGGCTCTGATTAGATTGTTGGGTTTAGTATTAGATTTAGCTTAGTTTCACTTCATTAGAATTCGTATAGTTAGGAACGTTTTTTTTAGTTTAATCCATGTCTTTAATTAATGGACTGTTGATTTGTGTATTCATTTTAATTAAATTGTTAAGTCTAGTTTAGTTTAGCATCACTTAGAATTAGTTTAGCTGATTAGTCTTAATAAATGAAATAGCTTTAGTTTGAAAAAATAAAAAAATAGTAGTTTAGAAACATTATTTTAAATAGAAAAAAAATCATATTAAATAGCTTAGTCGAATTTAGGATTTGTTTCAAACAATTGAATAGGTGATGTGGAAGTGTTGTAACCTAGGAGAAACTCGAGGGGGATTAAATGAGTGTGCTTGCTAAAGTGGTATCTCTTTGAATTGCCATTAATCACCTTTCTGGCTGGTTTAGCGTAATAGATATTGACGATTGCGTGAGTATGCTTTTTGCATCTTGCCTTTTGCGGTATTCTCTATGTACGTATTTTGCATGTTTCACGTTTTCAAACATCTGGATGTTGCTTAAAGAGTTAACGTCTGCTTCGAATTTTACACGAACAGTGTTTTTGAAACATTGTTCGCCTTGTATTTATAACTACCAGAGTTTTAATCCAAACATTTTTCTTGTCAAAACTATCGTGAGCCTATTCCAGAGTTTATTAGATTCCTACTTAACTTATGTTAAAACAGTCAAAGAGGTTTATATTTTGTAATAGCTGCGAAATTCATGGTTAAAGAGTATAATGTTACTTTTGCAATGATTGATTTTTTCATGAGTAACTTTCGACAGAGTTATGTTCCTTCTGGATCCTCTCTTGTTTCTACTTAAATCTAGGCTGAGTAGCTATCATGTAAATTGTTGTATGGGGAAATGAGTGGTGTTATTTCTTCTTCAAGCTTGTGACATCGTACTTTCAAAGTGATAAATTATTGCATTTTTATGTTGAGTATGCATTGTTGAGACGCTTTTTTGGTAATTCATATTTAACGCTTTGTAAATGAGAGGAAGTTTTGCAGAATCGTAATTGTACTTAATTGCAGTTACTACTTGGATTTATATTTCATTTTGGGTTTCTGTTAACCCCTAAGTTTTAGTTAACATTTTTGGAGCAACATGTACTATTGACAACGGTGATGATGTGAAGACCATTTACTCTGCTAATTTATGTTGAATGTCCATTCATGCATGATGATAATTAGAGACTTGATTGGCTTTTACATTGGGAAGGAGAATCTCCTTTAGTTGATTGCTGTGGAGATGAAATTTACATCTGTTTCTTTACACCCGTAGCCAACAGTAAATCTAAATTAATAAGTAGGATGTCTTTTGTGAAATACTTTTGTTAAAGGGTGACTGTTGTCAAGTCTATTGCATTTTATATAGTGGATTTCTCACTATATTAGAAGGATACAATGATGCTAACTAAATTTTAGATTCAGATAAGACAATCCACAAACAAATATGTTTTCAATGTGGAAGTGCTGTAACTTAAAAAATTTGGCGACCGGCGGCGGCCGGCGGCCGGCGACCGACGGCCGATGGCGGTGACCGGCGATCAACTTTCTTTTCCACGGAAAACATTTTCCCTCCCATGGGCAATTTTGCTTTCACTTTGGTGGAAAATGATTTCCTTTTTGTGAAAAGAAGAAATCATTTTCCTCAAATCAATGAAGGATTTGGGGGTGGGGAAGGAAAATGTTTTCCCACGGAAAACATTTTCTGCCCCCGAACACAGAAAAACGCGGAAAATGTTTTCTGGAAAAATATTTTTCCGGAAACGGAGCCTTAAAGATGGAATTATATCCATCATTTATGTAAAGTCAGAAGTGATTTTGACCGATCCTCTTACTATTCATCGAGGAGAATGGGACTTAAGCCAATTGAAGAAAATCAATAATGATGGCAACTCAACATATGTGATTGACAATCTCCTGAATTAAGTTCATATGGGTAATAACAAGTCACTTGTTGATCTGCGATGCACTATTAAAAATTTTTGTCCGTCCTAAGGTGAGAATACTACAAGACTACGATGAAAAAGAAGCCGAGCTAAGCTCTCAATAAATTTCATAGCCATTATTGGTGGTACATTAAACCGCAGAATACACTTGATAGAATCATCTATATAAGTGTGGAGTGAGGCTGCTCCTATGAGAATTATTGGCGATAATTTCTAGAGCACTTATGAGTAAACCAACTAAGCACATGGCCACAGCGTTGAACAACAAACTTTGTGGGAAGTGTAAAGTGATTGGTGAAAATTTTAATTCATAAAAGGAAATTATTGGTTCATAGAAGTTTCAAACTTCATCAATGATTTTGTGAATTATATTTCATTCTTTGTAGGGCTAGTTCATAGCCTAACAAGAACCAGTTTCGATGCATTACACTTCAATAACCGAGTATTATTCTATTTTTTTTCTTTTCAAAATTTTTTGAAATATGTTGGGGATTGTTGAATATTTCAGCAGTTTTGAAATATTTGATAGTAACGGCTTTGATAGTAGTCATTTCCGCCATGAAAGCCATCATTTTGCAACAGTTTTGCAACGGTTGTATAACGGCTTTCTAACGACTTTATAATTGCTTTATGACGGCTTTTTAACGTTTGATTTATTTCTTCTTAAACCCTCAATTATTTTATAACAGTTTTATAACGGTCATCATTTTAATTACCAATTGATTATGGAAAATGGCTCTCTCTCTTTTTTAGCTGTGATATCGATATATCAAAACAAAAATATTTTTGTTTCTTATTACATATCTATCTTTCTTTTCTTTATTTGATTATACACGTGACGTTGTGCCTGTTCCTTTTAATATTTAGTGTGGAGTATAAAAGAAGGTCAGTTGTATCTTTGGACGATAGTTGCTAGAGCCTATCGCACCGAGTTTCGTTCTTCGAGGGACGGAATTATCCTCAAGAGCAGTGCTTGCACACTTGAGATAATTGATTTTATTTTTTTCATCTTTTTCTATAGATTTCTAACAATTCTTATTTTTTTATTATCTAATATTTTTCCAACACCAAATCCCGTACCATGATCCATTTTGCCATTATGACTGCACAAGATGGATTTGTTTGAGACCCTGGTCAACCGCTTGCCTACATAAGTACTTAAGACCACCCATTTCGAAGTCAATGGATCCTTGGCCATCATTAGCACTGTCCGGGGAGGAAGAACAAGGATGGAGAAGGCATTAGTAGAGAAAAAATGGTGATTGTATCACAAACCATGCTGATCTTGGAGTCACCGCTCAAACGGGAAAGGAGGTAAATTGGCAACCGCCCCAGCATACAACATCCTCCCTGCCCCTGCCCTCCACGATCATGACCGGCCATATGTTGGCCAGCCATTTGGGTAGAGTCGTCACACTCCGTACTTATCTTATCTCGTGTTTTTGCGTTAGCTCGTTTTAGTTTTATTTTGAATCAGCCCTTTTTGCTCTTGTATTCCGAAAGATATAAGCTTGTATATAGCTCGCCAACACCCTGGCTTAGCAACAATCAAAGATCGGGTGGCGATATCCCACTGCAGGACTTGTCAAGGATGGTGGAAGAAATCTTGATTCAAGCTTTTGTTGGATATTTCAGCAGTTTTGAAATATTTGTTATAATTTATGATTGCTATAAAGTTATCATTTTATAACGGTTTTGCAACGGCTTTGTAATGTTTGATTTAATTCTTCATAAAGCCTCCATTATTTTATAACGGCCATATAACGGTCACTTTTTTAATAATTACCAAATGTTTTTTGACGGTTCTTAACGGCCCTCTTTCTTGTGCCTATAAATGATTACTTTGAGTGTTATTGGAAAGTGAAATATATACATATCAAAACAAGAATATTCTTTGTTCATTCTTTTATCTATCTTTTCTTTATTTGTTGGGATATACATATAACGTTGTTACTGTTTCTTCTAATATTCAGTGTGGAGTATAGAAGAAGATCTATTGTATCTTGGGAGAATAGCCATTAGAGCCTTATGCATAGAGTTTCGTACTCCGAGGGGTGGAATTATCTTTAAGAACAGTGACGATCATGTCTCAGATATTGATATTATTTTCTCATCTTTTTCAATAGAATTTTCACAATTATTCTTATTTTTTCATGCTATCTAACAATATTTCCAACAACCTTAAGGATAATGCTTCTCTTGTGCATTACGACGTGTGCTCCGACGTGATTTGGTGACATCGCAATTGGGGAAGCGATGCGGCGAGCCTGAACGTCAATCCATGTGAGGTGGAGGTGAGGCTGAGCAACGACATGCGGGTGACGAATTCCGAGGGCTTGCTTAATGGAGTTCAAGACAGCCAATTTGATTCTCCTATTGAGGATTGTGGGAATAGTTCGTCTCGTTTAGAGAATTTCGTCTCCAACGAATAAGCTAACTCCAACATTTTGTTCTTTTAATTTTCAGTAACCCTATATGTGTATATTTTCAGTTTACACCTATCGTCGATTTTTAATTGACAGAGGCATTGGCCGCTGAAATCAGTATGAAGCACCATACATCGTCTCGCTTTTCTCAGCAAAATATTTGAAGCTATGTTAATGTGGTGGTAAATTCTATTTGAGGTTGCTTTTTGCATTTACTATCGTGTGTATGCCATGCGTATGCCGTGTGTATGCTCATGAAAATAGAACACGAAAAAATATAGAATTTATCTGGCATTGGAATGATAGCAAATTCTTGCCTTCTTGACAACGTGGAATTACGCTTGATAGAAAGAGAAGGGAATAACTGATTGATGATCGTCGTTGGTCAGAATTGGCAAATATTGAGGTGTATCATTAGTCAATTGAATAGTTGTTGCCATATTCTCTCAGACTATGCTTGCTAGAGTGGTATATCTCTAAATTGCTATTAATAACCTTTCTGGCTGGATTAGCGTATTAGACATTGATGATTGCGCGAGTATGCTTTTCGCATCCTGCCTTTTGTGGTATCCACTGTATATGTATTTTCCATGCTTTGCGTTTTCAGTCATTACGAAGTTGCTTCAAGAATAAAAGTCTGCTCCGAATGTGAAACGTTGTTGGCCTTATATTTATGACTACCAAAGTTTTAGTCAAAACGTTTTTCTTGTCAAAACTATCATGAGCCTATTCCTAAATTTATTAGATTCCTACTTAACCTATGTTTAAAATAGTCAAACAGGTTTATATTTTATGATAGCCGCGGAATTCATGGTTTAAAAAGTGTAATGTCATTTATGCAATGATTGATTTTTCCACACATAAATTTCGATAGAGTTATGAAACAGTTTTATATTGCACAATTAAATCGGCTACATGTTTTGCGTTGAGAACGCATTGTTGAGACATTTTTGGTGATGTCTAGATATTAATAAAAAAAAGAATATACTTTCAGGACCACATTGATCATGGTTTTTTTCTTGTACTGCTGGATGCTAATTTAATTTTTTGAAATGTTGTATATGGGTTTAGAGAAGCTATTAAAGAATATCGGAAGGCTATTTCAATGAATCAAGACATGCCTAATATGTGTAATTCAATCTTCTCTAGATCTCAGTGAAAAGTTTGTGCCTTTGTGGTAGGGATCTCTATAGATAGTTTTTGCTATGAATTAGTTAATTAGGGGCATATATCGAAGCGACAAATTACATGTATTTTGCGTAGTGTCTTTTATCGTATTCACTGTGTATGTGTTCGCGTTAATATGCTAAATTACAAATTATGATTCATTATGCATGTTTATAATGTTGAGAGTGAACAAAATGTAATTGTGGATGGAAAGCATGAAAATGTCGGCGTGATGTGCAATTGATGCTACCGACATGTGAATGTGTAACTTGTGAAATGTGCTTTCATGTAAAATGTTCTCTAGGAATTGAGTGTGTTGTTTTATGTGTGTGAATGTGAGATTGAATGAGCAAAAAGTTTGGACCAAAAAGAAAGATATGAGGGTCAATCATAAACTTCAGATTGTAATTTTACAGCCATGTGAACATAAAACTATGGCATTTACATAGTGAATTTTCCGATGTATTGGAAGGATACAGTGACGTTAACTAGATATTGAATTTAGGTGAGACAAAATCCGCTATAAAGGTGTAGATGCTATAACTTGGAAATTAGCCACTCAAAAAATTATGGGGGAAATGACAATTCTGCTAATTTGCCAAATGATCTGATGACGCAATTGATGCGGTCATTTCCCAAGCCAATATTGTGGCCAACGTGAAACAATGAGTGGTAGACTTAGTTGCCACCGGGCATATATGTGAAAACATAATGCTTTATCCTCCTATATTTTAGTGGGGGAAGGAGAAGAAAATATTTATCTTAGTGATTTGAGAACTGCTCAAGTTCTTGGAAAAGAAAAATTCTTCTCAAAAACTCACATTTTAAAATGAGGCTGAGTAGTTGAAAAACTTCTTAGCAGATTTCCTTTGGGAATGAAACCACACCTTCTATGTCTAGATATTGTGATTGCCAAGAGGCAATAACCATTGCAAAAAATAAAACTTTCAATGATAAAAAGAGACATGTTCGATTGAGACGTGATGTGATAAAGTAATTACTTAAAGATAGAACTATGTCCATTGATTATGTTAAATCAGAAGTGATTTTGGCCAATCCATTAACTATACATCGAGGGGAATAGGACAAGCCAATTGAAGAAAATCAACAGTGATGGCAACCTAACCTATGTGATTAGTGATTCCATGAATTAGGTTCATAAGGGTAATAACAAGTCACTTGTTGATATAGTGATGCCCTATTAAAATTTTATGTCCCTCCTAAGGTGAGAACAGTGCAAGACTGCAACGAAAAGTGGCCGAGCTAAAATCTTAATGAAATTCCATAGCCATTATTGGTGGTGTATTAAACTGCATAATACACCTGATGGAATCACCTACACAAGTGTGGAGTGAGGTTGCTCCTATGAGAATTATTGGCGATAATCTCTAGAGCACTCATGAATAAACCAAGCACGCGCATGGCCTATTAGCGCAAAACCAAGTTGAACAACAAACTCCGTGGGAAGTGTAATGTGATTGGTAAAAATCATAATTCACAAAACGAATTATTGGTTCATAGAAGTTTCAAACTTCACCAATGAATTCATGAATTATATTTCATTCTTCTAGGGCTGGTTCATAGCCTAACAAGCACCGGTTCCAATGCATTACGCTCCAATAACCCAGCATTATTTTATGTTTTCATTTCAAAACCTTTTGAAATATGTAGGGGATTGTTGGATTTTTAATCAGTTTGAAATATTTGTTATAATTTATGATTGCTATAAAGTTATCATTTTGTAACGATTTTGCAACAGCCATATGGCTTTGTAACGTTTGATTTAATTCTTCATAAAGCTTTCATTATTTTATAACGGTCATATAACGGTCACTTTTTTAATAATTACCAAATGTTTTACGACGGTTCTTAACGGTTGTCTTTCTTGTACCTATAAATTATTACATTGAGCATTATTGGAAAGTGAAATATATACATATCAAAACAAGTATATTCTTTGTTCTTTCTTTTATCTATCTTTTCTTTCTTTACTGAGATATACACATAATGTTGTTCATGTTCCTTCTAATATTCAGTGCGGAATATAGAAGAAGGTCTATTGTATCTTGAGAGGATAGCCGCTAGAGCCTTACACACCGAGTTTCATACTCTGAGGGGCGGAATTATCCTTAAGGACAGTGACTAGTACGCCTCTTACGTTGATATTATTTTCTCATCTTTTTCAATAGAATTCCCACAATTATTCTTATTTTTTCATGTTATCTAACAATATTTCCAGCAGCTTTAACGTTCCTGCTATTAACAAATCCAACTTATTTAGGGTAAGTAAGTTTGATGAAAAATCATTTTCGGAAAATTGTTTCTGGACTTTCAACGCTCGGATGATAGAAAGTTACTCTATGGACGGAAAGCGTTTTTATGAAACGAAAATAAGTTTAGATAAGGGACACTAACTTCTCCTTTTAGCAAGAAGAAAATAATTTTCTCTTGTTTGTTTTCACCCATTTTCTCGTCTCTCTTTTTTCTAATAAATCTCCACTACCATCTCTTGGATATAGTTCATTAATGCTCATGTTCTTCTACTTTCCCAAAAAAACATGACCATATGTAATGTTTTACAAATATGATTTCATAATTTATTTTCTAATTTTTTTGTAATTCTTGTTATTTTTATGAGTAATAGATTAAACAAAAAATATGTTGATTCCATCAATGCATGTCCTTTTCAATGATACCAGCCGAACCATGAAATCAAAATTCTCAACTTGTTTTCATCACAAACAAACATTACAAAGTTTACTGCCTCTGACAATAAATTCCTTGAAAACATTTTCCAACGACAGGAAGTTTTCTGTGAGACAAGATGATGAAAACATGCCCGACTCTATTCGGAACACAGTTATTAGCTCAAACTCACCATTAGTCACTTGGTCTGACGAACTTTACATCCACTGAATCGTTCTTGTTCCGGAGTATAATCACGAAACGGGAATCACCGTCAATCCACCAACAGTTGCCAATTGATCCTCCATCTGACGGTCTCGCTTGTTCGGAGATAATTTCATGGACAGCTTTCATCTTTTTAGGCATATCAGTTCATTTCTTATATTTTCTGCAGAATTTTCACCTCGTCTTGTGCACGCATACTTGGTATTGGAGAACTGGGGATGAAGAGAAGAAAACACGAACTGAAATTTGCGATTCTGTTCGTGAGTAAATACTGTTTCTCCACCATAAATGCTGCAGTATTTAGAGGAATACGTAAAGCCACACGGCAAGGTTCTTAAACTTCTTCCCATGGTCTCTCCTAAAAAAAACCAAAGCGAAAGGGATAGCAATTTTTTTCGACCGACAAGAAAAGTGATTCAGACAGTCGTTTAAAAACATAAACAGCAATTATGAAAGAGGAGAATACGAACAATCATGCCTGTTTTTCGAATCAACGGTCGTAACCCAGAGTCACAAAGTGATTTTCTAGAATTAATATAAATACTAATAAAGATCATTTTTCGGGATTTTTTATTTCCAAAAATTACCATCTTCAATTTGCCCGGTGCAAAGGGCCAAGTCCCAATCTTTGGCTATACACCTTTTTTGTGTTTCTTTTTCTTCCATTCTCTTTTCCACCAAATTCAAAACACGTCAGAATTATTATCTATCTTGATACTTACGCGTTAATTTTTTAGTTGAGCGGGAAAAGGATACCAGCCTCCTACAAGGCTACAACTCTGTCTCTATGAGCGCGCACGTGCGAGCGAAAGCGGCGAACTAGGGCCAGGCGTGGCTACATGGTGGTGGTGCTATTGCCACGGTCATCGCTTGCGGGGCACTTTCCTTTAGCAGTACACATTCGTCACTCTCCGTGCGCCCACGCTCCTGAGTACGTGCTGTGAGCCGGACAAGGTCCGGCCACCCTCAGCAATGGCATAGGGTGCCAACGTACATACAGTGATAATTTGACCATCACTTCAAGCATTTCTGTTTGTTCTTTTAATATAAAAGCTAACATGAACAAGAAAGACAAATAATTAAAAGGTCCATTTGATAAAAAGAGTTTAAGGACGATATCAAGTGATTGGTACAAAAATTAAAGGCTCTGGTTTACATAATCGAATTGATATAAAATTTAGGGACCCAATTTATTGAAAAGAACGTGATAATGGACGATAGATAATTGGTAAATGTTCAGCACCTTTGGTCTAATTATCCCGAATGCAATATCTGAAATGTCCATTTTAATGATGATGCTTAATATATGAGTTAATCTATGGTTCCTTTTAGAGAGATTGTAGTTCCATATAGTCGCTCTTTCGAGCCCCAGATCGGCCGATCTAAGGTCCGCCGTGGACGGCGACGATTTGCTCGCGATGGATGGGACCCGCAATAGAGATAAAGGAAGAAAGAGAGACTGAGAGGGGCTCCAATAATTTTGGTTCTCTCTTTTTTCTTTTCTTTATTTTTTTGTTGTATTCCGATCCATCTCTCCACTCAAAATCAATTTGCCAATTATGGGTACGAAAATTAGTAAAGTTGGATTTCTAGGCGGTACTGGTGGATCCAAGTTGACTTTTTGCTATTGAAGCATAATTAGGAAAGATGGGCAAGGCCGATTGAAATGGTTACCATGTATTTTAAACTATGGTTGAAATGGTGTACACACACAAATATATATATATATATATATATATTATATGTTATTATAAAAATCTCTACCATAGATCAAAATTTATATTGAAGGTTTTCCATCCACGGACAATATAAGTTGATTTTTATGCTAAGCTCTCTCGGTCGACTTCTTCCTTCATTAATATTTTCCTTTTTCTATAATTTATGATTCCATTAATCAACGCTGTTAAAAATTCTACGTGGCAACTTACGTGGACAACGAAAGGCAAATGGTGGTGATGTGGCCCCGTTTTGGTCGCGAAATTATCTGGCGCGGCTGAAGTTACAAGAACGACGCCGTTTGCTTGTGTCTCTCTTGGTTCCCCCACTGGAATCGATTTGGGGCTTTGGGGTTTATGCTGATCGATCCTCTCTGTCGAGGAAGCTTGATGCGTTGCTGAAGCTCGATTTGTTCGAAGCTCGTTCACTCGCTGAAGGCGATTTGGGGCATTAGGGTTTAGTATGTTGCTCGATTCTCTCTCTCCATCAAGGAAGCTCGATTCGGCCGAAGCTCGTTTGCTCGCTGAAGGAGATTTGGGGCTTTTTCTGGGGTTTCCTGCTGGATGCGGTCTCCAAAAAGAAGTTCGATTCTAATTCGGTAATTCTCTAAATCTAATACGTAGCATATTGTTTTAGAACAAGACATGTCGAACCAAATGAACAGGGATTTGGTCAGTGTAAAGATGCAACAAAAAAAAAAGGGCATGAGTGGCATTTCTTCAAAAATAGTTGACGATTGTTGGAGAATCAGGAATGAGAAGTGAATCGTTTACTGAAGCTCGATTTATTCGAAGTCTTCACATTACAGTTTCGTCTTAGAGCTCTCGCATTTCCACTGGTAGGCTTCTCGACGAATCAGCTACCATTTTCCATGTCCATTAACATGCGTACGTTTTTCTCTTACCTTTGATCAGGAGCCTTTGCTAGTTGAAGTGGGTCAATTCCTGTAAGCTACTTACGTTATGGTCAGCAGGATAGACTATCCTCTGCATGTTTTCATGAATGGTTAACTAGGAAGTAGATCGATTCCTGTAAGCTACCTATGTTATGATCGTAACAATGCTTCTCATTCTCTCTTCCCAAACATTTAGAATAGCCTAAGTTGTGCCCAGAAAGCGGGATACTCACACTCTGCTCTTCAACTTCATCCTATTGATAGAGTTTTCTTGTGCTTCTTAGTGCGTGACCTTGTGTGTTTTATCTTGTAACAGGATTGCTCCCCTGCTTATGTGTTTTTCACTGAATAAAATCTTACTTGTCGAAGTAAAAAAGAAAAGATAACGTCTGATTACAAGTTGTAGTGATGAGGGACTCACTTATCTGAATCTGATGTTGTCCAGCTCGATTCTTTCTTTCATTATGTCTCGCTTTTCCCCAAACTCCCAATCTTTCTTCATCTTTTGGTCTCTAGGTGTTTATGCACGCCGTAGTTCCTTTTGACGCTAACATTGTACTATCAAATCTCTTTTGCTTTGTAGTGATCTTTCAAAATTGCTTGCAGACATTCCCAGGGCATCCCTGAGGCTGTTTCAGACTGAGAGCAAAGAGGCAGATGCGCATGTTGATCCAGGATGATTTAACAAGAATAATATGAATTCTCTGTGGTTGCAGAGTTCCTTCAATTTTAGGGAATAGGATTTTCAGTCGCCATATCTTTTGCTTCCAAAATGGTAGAATCTTGGCTGCTTGTTCTTTTTGGTTGTAATCCAAAAAAGAGTGTTTCTGCTTGGTGCGCAGGTTCAACCCTTTTCGGCAATCGAGATGCCTCCTGATTCGATGATGAATTATTATTCAATTGTGGCTATGATTATTGGTCATGCGCACTCGTTACATCAATGAAATATTTGATGCTAGCTGCAGATATTGAAAACTGAGAAAAAAACTGGTTCCGTTTTAATTTCTTGTTTTGAATCTTGGGAGACTTGCCATTTCACATTTTCTTAATGTGAAATGCTTATTGACAAGCAAAACCATATTAATTTAATATACACTTGTCATTTTCAAAATTTCGGACAGGAAGACTCCATTAGTTTTCCGCATTTTCGATAGCCACTTGTACAAGTGAACGCTTGCTGTAGAGCTGGAAAGAAATCCGTTGCATTACAACAAATATAAGCACGCTTTTTCTTCATTGTGATTCATATTGGTGCAGGACAAAAGCTACAAAAGTCCAGTCACAGGAAAAAGACCCCCCTTGAAATTTTGTTACATAGCCGTCCCTAACTTGATGTGGCACACTATTGAACGCCACGAAACTTGAAGGCATTCCAATAACCATCCCGGCAAAGTTTGTCAGCTTGCTTTGCCTCTGTAAACAGATCTAGCACACCATCGAAAACTACAGAACTTGATTTTTTAAGAAATTTTTCCTGAAACAGGGTACAGCCAGACACCAGCTTCCACTACATCTCTGGATTCGAGTATCTCGTCACGCTCGATTTTCCATTTCATTGTCAACATTAAAAGTGCATTATTGGAACCATCAACTTTGTCGACGAAGTGAATAAATGAAAAGATCATATCAGACGAGCAACAAAAGTCAACATCAACACGAAAGAGGAACCTAATTTCTCTCATTTTGACCGTGATTACAGATGAGGAATAACTATAGATTTGCTAGGAGAAGGATCATCTCGCAGGCAATAAAAGCACAATAAGGGCACATCTTTCATCACTGTAGCATCGATGCCTTTTCTTTTCCCCACACCCATGATGTATTAAGACCTACCCAGAATGAAACCCGTCGATGCTGAGCATAGCAAGAGGGTAAGGGAATCATTAGCAACAACCATGACTAGAGCACTCGTTTTCAAATTTACAATCAATCTTCTCATCATCTTGGCCTTCTAATCCAACACTGTTGCCAATTTAAGGCAACGAAAGAGCATCGATAGAACCTCCTTCCCGGATTTGTAGGCTTCCAAGCTGTGTATAGGTTGACATGTCGTCCACGGTTACACGACAGTGGCCAAATGTCATTGCTGGAGCTGTCGCATGATGTAGGGGTGTCAATGGGTCGGGTCGGGTCGGGCTTTCTTGATACCCGACCCGACCCGAAACCTATAGGGTCATGCTTGACCCGTCCAGACCCATCCAAGACCCTGTTCACCGTACACCCCAAGGTCCGGGCAGGGCCGGGTCGTTTTTTTTTTTTTTTTTTTTTTTTTTTTTCGCTTTCGCGCAGATAGTAACATCAAAAGGCAGAAGTCAATTCTCATGAAGAAAAATTTCTACATAGTTTTTTTTTTCGGGCGTGACATGGTCCCCAATATTGATCAAGTGAGAATCAAATACCAGCGATTTTCCAGTTCCCATACTTCATCTTTCCTGAGAAATTTATTCAACAAGACTTTCCTGCTAGCATCATACAGTGTGACCTGAATTATCCAAGGGGAAGAAAACAACGAGTAGAAAAGTAATTCCAAGAACTATAAATAAGGGGTGTGAAAGGCCTTTGAACTTTTTTGGGTAGTGAAATGCACTTGAATTAGTGTGATAGTTGGGGCACATAATGAGCCACTATCCAAAAAACAGAAGTACATCATGTTGGACCAGCAAACAAAGTGGCCAGCGTAGTTTAATGAAAAAACAGTTGCTTGAGGATGAAAACGTCCTTGAAAGTGCTTTGGAATGACCAGCCGCCCTAAGGATCTGCGAACTTCAAGCTGCAAAAAACCATCGTGGTATTTCTTGGCCTCTAGAGTTACTTGGGTCGTGTACAAAACCTGCCATTCTACATGATAGAAAAATGTTAATCTCCAAGCAGGATATGTTCAGTTAAACTAACACAAAACAGCGAGAGAACACAGCTCTCAAAAAGGAATATTCACATGCTCATGCATATTGAAAATGACCGGAGAATAATAATGACATTGTTATTGATTTCGTTATTTCAATAACCTCAAGCTAAATGTAGGCAGTAAATACACAGCAATACATACCTACCCATGTAGAAATCTGTCAGGATGTAGAAGGAACAATCTGCTAACCAACATTAAAGAAGAAAATAATCTGGCAAACACCATTGCTGCACAAGAAACCTTGTCCAACAGGGTATCAGAGATTTCTTTCTGCTTCAGAGTATTGATCAAACGTTGCAAAGCACCTTCAGCTTCAATGATCTGGCAAACACCATTGCTGCACAAGAAAATAATTAACATGAAAAATGAAAATAGATATAAGATGATAAAGATGGAAAAGAGGAAAATGCTGCTAAATCCGAATACTTAGTGGAAGGTGGCTGATAAACCACTTTGGATATCATAGACTACATGTAAGAAAACATGATAACATAAAACTGAAACCCATCATTCCACAACTGGATGGAAAATTGGAAGGTATCCGAACTCATGGCAAAGTAAAACGCTAACCAACATTAAAGAAGGTAAGTGCAAACCATGAATGAGCATCCTCTGAATTTATAATGCAAAAGACGCAAAGTGTGGAATATTCATTGTTGTAGTTGTCAAACCTACCTTAAGTTCTTAAAAAATAGAGAGAAACAATTCAATCAGCTGAGAGACCAACATTCAAGTATCTTTCTCCAAAATTCTCACCTCAAACATTATATTACCATCATCTTTCTAATACTAATAGATTTCTTTTTCTAAAGAGAGAAGGATGCATCCAAATATCTTGGACGATTGCTGGATACGTGGAAACTGATACCTATCACAGTTGGTTAATGGCCTCAAAATATATAGCGTTGCCTGTTCTCGAACTCAAACAGCACTGCGGACAGAAACAACAAGACAAGCTCAGGTTGCCTTCAATGCGCAAAACGAAGACAGAATTTCACAACCCAAGAATTCTAGGGTTAAAAAAAAATGAAAACCAAACGACAACCTCCATACCCATGAAACATGCTCCGAGAACTCTCTCGAAACAATCATCAACTCCACAGCCGCGAGTTGAACAAGAACGCAAAACACACAACGAGCCCAACCAACCCCAGTAGTTCAAACTCACCGTGAGAGCTCGCGCGGCCACCGAATCACTGGCCAAATCCTTCGCCGGCCACACAATCGGCCTCCGTACGATGTCCGAGCCCGGCGCCTCCCGGCTCCGGACTTTGCGGCCCCGGATTCGGTCCTCAGCGCGCAGACTGTTCCATATACACGAGCAACTGCGATGGCTTCAGGGCGGAGAGATATCACTCACCTGCTTGCTCGGCTGCTGAGGCTCACGACAAAGGGAAGCGATCGGTTTTGCCGTCGATCGGAGAGAGATCTAGGTTTTTTCTTCACGCTCTGCGTAGCGCGCCAGAGAAAGGAGAGAGAAGAGAAGCGAAACTGAAAGAGGGAGATGGGTCGGCGCGCCAGAGAGGGGAGAGAGAAGAGAAGAGAAACCGAAAGAGGGAGATGGGTCGGCCCAGAGTGTCAATGGGGCGACCCTAAAATACCCCAATCCTAATGAAACCCCAAATTTTAGGGCCATATTTGAATAAAATTAAGGCCTGACCCCAAAATACACCAAATTTTAGGGCCGGACCGGGCCCGCTCGGGTCGGGCCGGGCCGGCGCGGGTTTGATTGACACCCTTAGCGTGATGCGCCAGCCATGGTGCTACTATTGGGAAAAATTTCAATCAACGTGAATCGGGAAGAACAATGAAGTCAGACTTTGAGGCGCCTAATCACTCTCTTAAAGGAATTATTTTCCTCACATTGCTAATTATTACTGGCAAAAATCCTTCATGATACAATAAAGTCTCGAATAAAAATACTATATAGTAATTCTTGTATTTCTCCAGGATTTCTCAAGGGAAACAATTGGAATAGATTGTTGTATATCTTTCGAAAGAAAATGAAAATGATAGTTCTTGATAATGAACAAAAATGTTGAAATATTTATATGTTAAACAAGCACAACCTTTCAAATATGAAGAAGTTATGTCCGAACAGACATAACCTTCCAAAGATTGTAAAAGAGACTAATTACCATTAGGCAAAAAATAAAAATTAGAAATTAAATTATTAAAAAATAACTGCCACTCTATTGCGATTAGTCACATTATTTTCAACAGGACAAAACAGTTATTTTATAATAATAAATTTGAAATTTAATGTAACATCCTGAATTTTGACCCGTTATCGGGACCAATAAAGTGTATATTCATTCTCGTGTAATTTTAGTAAGTCTCGCCTGAACCTGATCAGTCTCGGGACACTAACCATATGAGAATGGCTAAATAGGAACAGGTACGTGGACCAAGAACCCAATCGCGACTGAACGCTGATTTTGAAGAACGTTGAGGAAATATTTTGAGCCAATATAGGCCGATCTTAGGAAAATGATTGGTTGATATTGTCAGTAATGTACGATCGGATCGCGAGTGATTTCGCACGACCGAACGTACACCTGACGAATGAAACCTGATTGTAATCCAAACGATCGCGACCCTGGTACTAGTGATAATTCCTCTCGTTCTCTCGAAATTTAGACCATCACGATTTGGACAATCTTAGGTCGATACGCGTAACACCTAAACAGCCGCTCGTTAGTGAGAGACCCTAAAACTGCAAAATGAGCATATTGAGATTACAATATTGGACCCGAGTTTCGATATCAAAATCTCAAGGGTATTCACAACTATTCAATAAGACGGACGTCAATTGGTAATGGCCATTCGTGTTTGGGATTAAAACAGTTGAAAACTGAAGATTCGGCAGAAAGTGAGAAAAAGACCATTTTGCCCCTAGGAACGCCGAGGCCGATTTCGGAGGCCGTTTGAGATTATTTTTCGCGGCCAACGTCATTTTGGGGTATCCGAGTGTGTTTGGAGTGATTCTGGACAGAAAGTGGAATTTCGGCAAAAATTGGAAAATAATATTATTTTATTCCCGGAAACTTCACAGAGGATTTTCGAGGGCTTAGAAAGTGAATTTCGCGATTCCGACTCTGGATTAGGTATCACATGAATATTTAGGACCGGTATGTGCGAAAATTGGAATTTCGGTTCCGGACGGAAAAATGACGGAATTGCCCCTAGGCCATTTTTGATTTATTTCGAATTTTGAATTAATTTTGGAGCTTAACCAAGGTTGGGTAAGGTTAACTAGGGTTGGTTAACCATGGTTAGGGGCAAATGACCATTTTACCCTTGCATTATTGGATGAGAATGGATATGAACCCTTGGATCAAGGGCATTTTGGGCATGATGGGCTAGATTGTTGACATGTGGCATCCACCCCAAGGATAAGGTTGACCTCTTTGACCCTCTCTCTCTCCTCAGCTCACTCTCTCTCTTCCCGCGTCTCTCTCTCCTCCCGAATTTCCCTTCGGCAGCTGCTCCTTTCCAGCCGATCAGCACCGCCGGCCACTGTTCATGCCGGAATAGGGGTCCTCGCCGGAGCTGCTGGCCACCAGCCGCCGTGTCCCGTCCCCTGGCGCCGTCCCTGGCCTAGTCGCAACATCTTTCCTCACTTCCGCCGCCCGTTCGTAGCCGTTCCAGCCGAGGCCGAGGAGAACGCCGTCGCCGTCGCCGGGCGTGTCCAGCCAGGCCGCGCCGCCGTGCGCCTCCCCTCCGACCAGCCTAACCTCCGCCGTCTCTCTCCCATCACCCCAGCCCCCAATCCGACCGACTCCTCCCCTATCCTTGGCCGAGCTTGGCCGTGTGCTCGCCGGACCACCGTAGACCGCCGGCTTGCCTTGGAGCGCCGCCGCCGATTGTGCCGCTCGCCGGTCATCGGCCGCTCGCTCCCGTCGTCTCGCGTCGCTAATAGGCGAGTAAAACCACTAATCGCTGAATTAGTCTTAATTGTGCTAGATTAAGGGCTTAATTGTGGTAATTAGAGCCTAATTAAGTGTGTTTTGTGTAATGGATGGTTAGTGGACTTAATTAGGACTAATTACATTGGTTTAGTGGTAATTAGGAGAGGATTGGTGGGCTGAATTGGTGTGGGCTGCATGGGCTCCGAATTTTGTGTTATTTGGGCCCAAGTTGGATAATTTTAAATGGGCCCAAGTTGGATAATTTAAATGGGCCCAAGTTGGATAATTTTAAATGGGCCCAAGCAGGAGAATTTTGAAATGGGCTTAGATTGTGAATTGAATTGAAATTGTTGAAGCCCAATTGGAAGATTGAAATGGGCCTTGATGTGAATTTACTTGAAATTGTGGAAGCCCACATGAGAATTAAATGGGCCTTGGTTGTGAAATTCTCTGTTGATTTTGATATGAATTGAGTGTGATTGTGACCGACGGGTCAGGCCTACGGGTCGATATATAACTGTGACCGACGGGTCAGGCCTACGGGTCGAGTGTGATTGTGACCGACGGGTCAGGCCTTCGGGTCGATATATAACTGTGACCGACGGGTCAGGCCTACGGGTCGAGTATGATTGTGACCGACGGGTCAGGCCTTCGGGTCGATATATAACTGTGACCGACGGGTCAGGCCTACGGGTCGAGTGTGATTGTGACCGACGGGTCAGGCCTTCGGGTCGATATATAACTGTGACCGACGGGTCAGGCCTACGGGTCGAGTGAAATTGTGATGACCATTGGGTCATGGCCTTCGGGTCGAGTTAAACTGTGATGACCATTGGGTCATGGCCTTCGGGTCGATTTAATTGTCTATGAATTATATTGATATCGAAAGCCTAACCTGCAGGGCTGGAGTATTAGAATCGGGCCGTGGGCACCTGTGAACTTATATTGATTTAATTACTGGTTCAGTGAATTGTGTGTTTTATTTATTTCTGGAGGTGCACGTTAGCCTAGTTTAGGATTAGAGATTTTACTTGCTGAGTTTATCTCACGGTTGTGGTAAAACCGGATTTTCAGACCCCCGTCCGTAGCATGCCGAGGAGAGGTCCTCTTTTTGGATATCCGTACCGGATTCAACGAGATGTTAATGTGTATCCTTGCGGGGACGGATCAGCATATATTAGGCGCCAATCAGTGGTGCTTATAGACGTAGGAGAGGATTACAACCAAACCCAAGAGTATGTAGCTTGGTATTTGAGGGGAGCTGATGGTGTAACTGGACCTCCTATTAGGACTTTTGATATTCCAGTAGACAGAAATGGTGTAATGATTCCCCAGATGGTGAGTGGAGAAGTCTCTGATCCTCCCGCCTCCCTTAGTGTGAGCAGCGTGGGTGATACCGTGGACGGACCGATACCCATGGATGAGGTGCAAGGAGAGGAGCAAGTTATAGCTGCGGATGTGATCGAAGAGGAAGATGAAGAACAGAATTTAGAAGTGGTAGGAGAGAATGCTGAAGCAGCAGGAGAAATAGCAGAGGTTGGATCGGACGAAGAAATATTATCCGAGGAGGAATCTTCTGAGGAATCTGTAGCACCATCCAATCCAAACCCGGAGCCATAGAGCTGATTTCAGTGATAGGCGTTAGATTAACCCCTCTTTTTGATGTAACTCTCCCTGGGTAGTTAGCTGACACCTATAGGCCACCGATCCTTTTTGTTTAGTGGCCTTTTGTTGTATTCTTTTTGGTTGTAAATAAATAGTTTGTATAAAGTTTTTAAAAGGGTGCTTATATGTGAGTATTTCTTTAGTATATTAATACCTATTGCTATTTATGGTTATAATTGCATGTCTGGGTGTATATATATATATATACGTGGTTTCCGCATGTGACGTACGTTTTTCTCTGATTTGGGTTTTGGGTCGGTGATGCAATCCTGAGAGCGTCACATTTTATTTCGACCTACGCGGATGATCATGCTTCGTGGGGTACGGGGCGTGACATTTAATAAATAAAAAATAATGATCGTTGATTAGTACCAAATCTCGTCCACGTGCGCACTCACATCCTTTTGATGTGAGACAAGGCACCTCGTTGTTTGTTTTACAAACAAACTACCAACAATCCCTTATTTTGTTTGTAAAACAAAATTACAAAAATAAAACGTTAAAATATATAGCCAAGAATTCCATGAGACTAATATACATACATAAAGGTCTCTTTCGAGTTAAATCTTTATTTAGTGCAAGTATCTCAAAATTCTATAAAAGTTTCAAGTAGCTATGCTTTAAACTTGCCACTCTAATAATAGAATCGGATATACCGCACATATACTAACCTCTTATTTTAGCGAGACGTTCTAATTTACTCAGCACTATTATGGCCTTATGCTTGTACCTATTTCAAGAGCTCTCTAGAATGCAACCCTAATTTTCGTAAGAAGCGACACCACTTCTAAGCTCGTATAGATAAAGTATCTAGTAGATGTTTCTGTTACTAATAACACTTTGTAATATACTTCATTAAGAATTTAATTCAACCTATAAAATGTAACAGGCGATAGCGACTTCTCATGTTCGGGCTATTGTCAGTATCAAACAATCACTTTTAGTAACTTGTTCTTACCTATTAAACCTTATAACTAGCGATTTTCTAGCATTACGCCGGGTTACCATTACTGGTGATTTTGGTTAAAGGGTTTCAACCCAATTTCTTTTGAGGTCATCTTTACCACATCTATTGGTAAAGCTTTTGTAAAAAGATCAGCCAGATTCTTGCTTGATCTCACGTAAACAATTGTCATGTTACCATTTTGAATTAATTGTCTCACGTACTCATGTCTTAGACTAATATGTCTAGACTTGCCATTGTAAGTGCTACTATAAGCTCTTGCCAAAGTAGCCTGACTATCACAATGAACGGAAATAGGAGGCATAGTACTAGGCCACAATTTGATATCCAATGATAAATTTCTAATCCATTCAGCATCTTTCCCAGTTGCAGCTAAAGCAATAAATTTAGATTCCATTGTTGAGTGTGATAAGCATGTCTGTTTCTTGTTTGCCCAAGATACAATACATCCACCTAATGTGAAAATCCATCCAAAAGTGGAATATTTATCACCCACACTTGTAATTCAATTGGCAACGGTGTATCCTTCTAATACAGTCAAATAATTATTTTAGAACAATCCCAAATTTTTAGTTCTCTTAAGATAACCAAAAATTTTGGTAATTACTTTTCAATGTTCTATACTTGGATTACTAGTATATCTACTCAACAAACACCTGGAAAAAACAATATTGGGTCTAGTACGACGCATCGCATATATTAAAGACCCTATAGCATTTGCATATTTAAATTGTGCCACTGCTCTACCAGTATTATAATTTAATTTAATACTAGAATCAAATGGAGTACTCACATCTTATCAACACTATTGTGTTTGAAACCATTAGACAATATGATTGAATCAAATTTTTCATGCCACTATTTAGGTGCTTGCTTAAGTCCATAAAGAGATTTAATCAATTTACATACTTTCCTTTCATTTTTAGGAAGAACGACACCCTTTGGTTGTTCCATATAAATCTCCTCATTTAAATCTTCATTCAAGAATGCAGTTCTGACATGGCTAATCAGACATGATAGTCCATTGGCTAAGCCAGATTCATCCACTCATTGATGCTCGTCATGGCTATCGTGACCAGTAGCGGTTGTAAGGAAGCATTAATAACAGCATTCTAACACACAGGCTGCCTGTGGCAAGTGGACTTTTACTCTTCTCGAATCCCACAATTCACGCTACTCTCAAAGAATGGGACATTATCAATCATTAACTAAAATCCTCCATCCAATTTGCATGCCACATGTTTTGCATATAAGGCTCTTGCACATGAAGAAGTTATGACAATAACAATGTAATAAATTAATAAATTTCCTGATGCTAGATCAGGGAACCTCCTCTCCACATGAATTTCCCACAAAACCAATTTACCATAGCCATTGGTCAATTAAGGACCAACCACTGATCTAGAACTCATAATCTCCACATGGGACATGTCACCCATGGCTTCTTTGCCTCTTTCGCATGTCTTCCATGGCATTTAGAAAGAACCACGATTTACACACAGCGTAAGTATAATAAAGTCAACCCATTTAATATTCTAATTCTAAGCACTTGTAGCAACCCCAGGGGAATAACCACCGTCCTCAAAAGAGATGACAAACCAATGTGAAAGTAAGAGGACAATCATTCTACTACTCCTATCTGGCCCGAGGTTCTTCTTGAGGATATGGGGAATGGGGCGGAACCCCCTGACCAATGAATATTCTTTCATGGAACGTACGGGCCTTAATGGTAGCCCCAAACAAAAGGAACTTGTGGATTTTACTTTATCACAAGATCTCTATATTCTTATTTTGATTGAGCATAAAATAAGAGAGGGAAATGCAGAAATTGTCATCAAAAGTAGGTTTCGAGGCTGGAAGTACATTCATAATTACCAGAGTAGTAGTCTGGGTAGAATATGGGTATTATGGAAGCCGTCTTTTTTTAACCTGACTATGATGGAATGTTCAGAACAAGTCATTCACTGTCTTGTTGAAAAATCGGGAGAGGAGTTTCTCCTATCTGTAGTTTATATAGGCAATTCTGAAGCTGAACGGAGATCTTTATGGCAAAAAATTACCACTTTCTCTACTGGAAAATTAGGAAATATGCCTTGGTTACTTATAGGCGATTTCAACGAAACGAGAGATACAAATGAAAACATTGGATCTAATGCTTGATGGACGTCTGGAATGGAAGAGCTAAACACCATGATTGAGGAGCTTGCATTGATTGAGCCTCATTCCACAGGCCCGTTTTTCACATGGACAAATAAAAGGTCCAATGATAATCTTAGAGTGAGCAAAATTGACAGGGTCTTCATTAATGCAAATTGGCAGAACAAGTACTCTCATTACTCGGTAGAATTGTTACTGCTGGGTGTTTCTAATCACTCTCCGTGCCTGGTGCATCTTAACACTACTGCTAGAAGAAGGAAGCCTTCGTTCAAATTCTTCAATTTCTGGATGGAAAGCCCAGATTTACTACTGATTGTTTGCGCTTGCTGGCAACTAGATTTTAGAGGATCCAAAATGTTTATTCTAGTGAAGAAGCTTAAAGCATTGGAACAACAACTTAAGCACTTGAATAAATCTCAATTTGGTGACCCATGTCTTAAGGTCAAGGATGCCAGAGCGAACATGCAGCGAATACAACGATATCTTATATTGGACCCGTATAACTTGACCACTCAAGAGGACGAAAAGGCACAACTGGAGCAACTACTAGCCCTTAGCAAGCATGAAGAAGTCCTCCTGAAGCAAAAATCAAGAAATCTATGATTAAAGGAGGGAGACAACAATAGCAGGATTTTCTTTAACTCCATGATGCGTGGAAGTGCCCAGAACAAAATTAACCAACTCTCACTCAAAGATGGGGGCAAAAGGACACTATAAGTGTCATAAGTTGTGTACAGAGATCACTTTGGTGTCATAACTTTTTTTCGGATCATTTTGGTGTCAAGTCGAAGGAAAAGAGATTACTTTAATGACTCCGGCCAAAATTCCGACCAAAAAAAGAGCCACATCAAATTTCCGACAAGCCATGTCAGCATCGAAAATTAATAAAAATAGCCACGTCAAATTTCCGTCGGCCATGTTAGCATTGGCACTAAAGTGATCGTTTTTCAAAAAAATTGACACTAAAGTGATCCGAAAAAAAGTTATGACACCAAAGTGATCTCCATACATAACTTATAGCACTTATAGTATTTTTTTGCCCAAAGATGGCACTATTATAATAGATGAGGAAGCTATTAGGAATGCAATTGTCTCATATTATCATCGCATACTTGGTAACTCTGGCCACACTAGTATCCCATATGAGCGGTATGCCTCCCTTTTTCCTAAAGATGTCAGCGCCACCATCTCTTCGCCAAAATTTCAACGTACTGAAATCATTAGAGTGCTCAAAGGCCTGAACGATTTTAAAGCTCCGGGTCCAAATGGATACAACAGTTTATTCTACAAGAAAGCTTGGCCCATTATAGGGCGTGATATAAAGGATGCTATTATGGAATTCTTCTCCTCAAAAAGAATGTTGAAAGCAATTAATTCAACCCTGATATCTCTTGTGCCAAAATTGCAGAATCCATCCCGTCTCACAGATTTTAGACCCATCTCTTGCTGCAATGTTCTATATAAGATCATTTCCAAACTAGTAGCAGAAAGAATCAGTTGTTTCTTGCCTTCGGTTGTTGACCTCAACCAAACTGCTTTCATCTCGAGTCGACAAATATCGGAAAATATTTTGTTTTGTCAGGAACTCCTTCATAACTACCACAAGGGCAATAAAGGTAAACGTGTGGCAATAAAAATTAACTTCATGAAAGCTTTTGATATGATAAAATAGGAAGTAGTTCTTGGTGTTCTACAGGCTATCAACACACCGCGATATTTGCTTGACCTGATAGCCCAATGCATAACTACACCAAGGTTTTCGATAAACCACAACGGCGAACAGATTGGATACTTTGCAGGCTCAAATGGACTAAGACAAGATGACCCATTCTCTCCTTACCTATTTGTCTTGGTTATGGAAATTCTTAACAGGATCATCATTAAGAAAGTTGCAGCATCTTCCTTCAAGTATCATTGGCACTGCAAAAGGGAAAAAATTACTCACTTATGCTTCATGATGACCAATTTCTTTTTGCTCACGAAGATCCCGATTCAGTCATTGGCCTTGTAGATGCACTTGGTGCTTTTGCAAATCTCACAGAACTACACTTCAATCCAGATAAATGCAAAATCTTTTTCTCTAGGCTGACTGAGGTAGAAAAGGACATAATATTGAATCAGACGCCTTTCCCCACTAGCACCCTTCCTATTAGATACCTTGGTGTCCTGCTTGTCACAAGACGACTCACGCACGTAGATTGTAAGAGTTTAACCGATAAAATCTTCAAAAAAATGGAAGGCTGGGGCATGCAGCATATTAGTTATGCTGGTCGTCTCCAATTGGCCAAATCGATACTTATTTCCATTTGTACATTTTGGATGCAAATATTTTTACTGCCAAAGCAAACTATATATAAAGTTGAAAAGAAGATTAGAAAATTCTTATGGGTTGGAAATACAAAAGGCCACGAATCTCACAAAGTTGCTTGGGATGTTATCTGCTCGCCAAAAAAGGAAGGAAGACTAGGGTTGCTTGATCTCAAATTATGGAACAAAGTTTTGCTTGGCCGCATGCTTTGGAGCCTCATAAATAGTCCATCATCTTCCCTATGGAGTAAATGGGTTCACAGTGCAAAATGTAGAGGAAATCCGATTATGCAGCTTGAAATCAAGGGTACTATGGCGTGGAGTTGGCGTTGTATCCTTCAATTACGACCAACTTTAGCTTCAGCCATATCTAAGCCAATATATTGCTGTCAAAAGATATATGATGAAACCAGGAGGGTGGGACCGATTGTGGAATGATGCCAATTGATCTGGAAAGGCGATATCAGCAAGCATAACTTTATCGGCTGGTTAGCATGCAGGGATAGACTACCCACAGTAGAGATCATATCACGTTGGAAGCCTAAAGTAGATAGCTATTGCAATTTCTGTCTATTTGATATGAAAAACAAAGAGCATCTATTCTTTTGGTGCACTTGGACTTAAAGCATTTGGCATACTATCCTTGCACAGTACAGAATCCTGCAGTCTATAGGAGGATGGAATGAAGAACTCGAATGGATGATAAGTGCTACCAAAGGCAAGGATTCAGCGGCTAGACTTCTCAAGGTATCTTTCCTAGCAACTATTTATTGTATCTGGATGGAGCGTAATCATAGACGTTTCCAACACAAATCAAGTGATGTCCCCATCATCTTGGCTAAAGTTTGTAAACTTGTCAGAGGGCGAACTTCACACTACAAAACTTTCAGACCTTTTAGGGAAAATGTAATATTGGCTGATATATGGAGACTCCCACACTCCATTTTTTCGTGATCATAGTCCTATTTGTAATGCTGGGGAAAGTCCCTAAGCTTCTGTACGTCAACTTATGAATGCTACTTACATTTCACATCAAAAAAAAAAAAGTAAGAGCAGAATGATAGTACCTTGTTAATTGATTGGCAATAGGATCCACGACAGAAGCTTCGATTGTCGCACAACCAATGGAAAAGGTCTTGAGCGAGATCCAGTCGCTTCAGGCTCTCGGCCGTGAAGCAGACCATAACAGAGCACGCTCTGTGCTCTCTCCGGACAATTGCCAAAGTTCCTGGTAAGTGATTTTCGGCCAGTATCGAGGAAGTAATTGATTCTTTTCCCGCCCCTCAGCGGGTGGCCATGCATCACGCACTAGAGGAATTTAATTGTCTCTGGATTGGCTATGCCACTTTTAGGTTGGCAAGATTGGACGAGACCTCGGTCCTTGCTGGAGGGAAGAAGGCCCCACGGTCCGACTTCCTTCCCAAACCCCACTAGAGAAAGGTGGTGCGCTATGTGAACTTACACCTGGGGATCCCAAACTGAAATTCAGAGATGGATGTGGAAGAGATCTGTGTGGACCCTTCAATTTTAGCAAGAATCTGCTGTCCTCCAATTTCGTCAATTTACGTGATCCAACTGTGGGGTTAGTCCCATGTGAAGCATCAATCACTAGGTCCTGGATTTCTGGCCAAGAAGGGTGATTTTGCGAAGCGGAGGCTCTGACTTCGAAGGCCGGATATCTGCCAATTATTGTGCCCACGCGGTTACAATCGTCTTGCGTTGTTGGTCTTACCTTGTGCATCATCCACGATCTTTTCGTTGATCACATAGCCATTGTTGCAATTGTAGGGAAGTTCCTTCACTCCAACGAACAAAATTGTTGCCATCAAAACATCCAGTTTCATGATGTCTTGATTTATGACTTTGATTGACTCTGACTCCATTGTTGCAAAATAATTCCTTAAAATTGTTGGGAAAAGTTTCAATCAACGTGAATCGAAAAGAACAATAAAGTCAGACTTTGAGGCGTATAATCACTCTCTCTAAGGAATTATTTGTTCCACAACGTTGCTAATGGTTACTGACAAAAATCCTCTAGGATACAATAATGTCTCAAATGAAAATACTAGATAGCAATTCTTGTATTTTTCCAGGATTTCTCAAGGAAAACAATTAGAATAGATGGCTATATATCTTTCGAAAGAAAACAAAAACGATAGTTCTTGATAATGAACAAAAACGTTGAAATATTTATACGTTGACCAAACATAACCTTTCAAATGTGAAGAAGTAATGTCCAAGCAGACACAACATTTCAAAGGTTGAAAGAGAGACTAATTACCATTAGGCAAAAAATAAAAATTCGAAATTAAATTATTAAAAAATAACCGCCACTCTATTGCGAACAGTCACACAGTTTCAATAGGGCAAAACAATTATTTTATAATAACAAATTCGAAATTTAATAAATAAAACATAATGATCATTGATTAATGCCAAATCTCCTCCTCGTGTGCACTCACATCTTTTTGATGTGGGACAAGGCACCTAGTTGTTTGTTCTACAAACAAACCACCAACAGCTACTCCCACTTGAATCCATTGATAACGGTGGTAGAAAAACAAGTAAATGGAGCGAATTTGAAATCATTCCTTCAATTTAGCTAATTGAATTATACATCAGTGACTAACAAATCACCCCTAAAGGTGAGCATGGTACAAGTGGGCGGTTCCCACCCTGGAACCGAGAACTGTCCACTAAAGAGCAGTTCCAAAAAGTTGGAATCGGGAACCGCCAATTGCTAGGTGGATCCATGGAACCGGTCTCCATTTCCTACAAAATTGCATTCATCAATTGATAAAATACATAGTAAGAAGCAATAGTCCGCTTTGCCATCTCTGCTCGTCCTTCTCTCAAAACCCCCTCGAACTCAAAACTCTTCAACCAAATCAGACTCCCCACATTACCAACACTAGTGCGGGAAACTCTGTCGAGATCGAAACTGCCCACTCTAAATGGAGCTTGGAGGAAATGCCGATCACTGCTCCTCAATCCTGCAGCCATGGAATTCGAAAAAACCTAATGGGAAACTACGACGCGAGGAAGAAAGCTTTCGTTGACTATAGGAAGGAAAATCGTAGGGGAAGATGACAAATGAGATTGACGTCTACTAAGATGCCTCAATTCGTTCCATCCAAGGATTGGCACGCGAGAAAGAGAGGGATAATGTGGGGGGAAACTGCGAGAAAGTGAGGGAAAATGTGGGCAAAAACAGAGAAAATGAGGGAAAGGGACCAGTCGCAAAGAGTGAGAGAAACAGAGCGAACGTAGAATGTTGTAGGTAGGAGGCAGGAAAGAGAAAATGACAGGGAAAAGGCTCACTTTTACTTATAGATTTTTTTAAGGATTAATACTACGAAAAATCCCAAATAGGTAAATCTGTAACAAATTTACCCAAACTAATTTTTTGATTGCCAAAAATTCTAAACCGATACAATTGTGATAAATTTACCCAAAATTAATTTTTTGATCACTAAAAACCCTAAACCGGTACAGTTCTGACAAATTTACCCTCGGTTAAATTGAATTAATACCGCGAAAAATCATAACTGGTACACCTGTGACTAACGGAGGGTAACATCCCAAAATGGTATTCCTGTCAACTATCACGTGTCTTCTGACTAAAAAATTTAACGGTAAAATTTAATAAAAGCTAATGAAAGGTAAATTTTTCACAAGTGTACTCATTTGAGGTTTTTTGTAGTTAAAAAATTAGTTTTGGGAAAATTATTCATAAGTATACCAGTTTGGAATTTTTCGTGGTATTAACCCAGTATATATATATTTATTTATTTATATAGTCCGGTTCTGGTGGGCAGGTCCACGCTTGGAACCGGGAGCCAAATCGTTACTCACTAGTTCCAGTAAATTGGAATTGGGAACTGGACCGGTCCTCATGGGAGCTGCCGATTCTGGACCAGTCCAATCCAGTTCCGGGCGATTCAGGCGAAACCCGATTCCTTTGAACACCCCTAATCACCCGTGCTAGTTTAGAATTACCAACTATAAAAAGCACAATGCGAACTTGAGATCAACAGGAAAAAGAACACGACGTGAATAACTTAAGAATTGCAATTTCAGCATATTTGAAAAAGATAGATTCTCCATGACAATGTGCTTGACAAAATACTGATATTCGAAGGGCCCTTTGAAGTCCTCTGATGAAATGGATGTGTCTGGTTACAAAACTGAGGTAAAGAACCAGCTAGAGAGCAGCATGAATGGCTGCTCAATATCAACCAAATCCCTATTCATTTTGGTTCCACATGTCGTCTTCTAAAGAAATTCATGAATGTGACGTGGCAGATTCAGAGAATTCGCAAATCAGAGTCAAGCTTCTGTATGGAGACCGAATCCAGCAGGACAAACCCTAGAAAAAGTCCCAAATTGCCTTCAGCAAGCAAAAAAGTTCGAACAAATCGATCTTCGGTCTAACGGAGCATCTTTGAGAGAGAGAGAATCGAGTGACATACTAAACGCCCCAAATCGCTTTCATCCAGCAAATGAGCCTTGAACAAATCAAGCTTCGGCAAAATCAAGCTTCCTCGAGAGAGAAAATTGAGCACCATAAATCCTAAAGCCCCAAATCGATCCAGTGAAACTTAGGCGAACGGCGTTGTTCTTGTCACTTCAGCTAAGTCATATAAATTCCATGATCAAATTAGCGTTTCACTTTCACTTAAGTCATATGGGCACTAAGTCATCACCGTTGTCTACGTAAGGGTAAATGTGTCACATGGTACAAGTTTAGAGTTGCTAACGTCACAACAAAAAGTTTAAGTAATTGTGCCACGGTGGGCATAATTTAAGATTTTTTGTAACATTTTCCGTTTTTTTCTATTTCCAAATTGTTCATCTCAAGAGCACCTATATAAAAATTTTGAATGTTTAAAAAATTATTTTTATGATGAAAGTTATATTTCACAATTGTTTGTGTTTGGATGGTAAATCGTTTAAATGATTGTTTATGTAAATAAACGTTTTATTTTGATGTATCTAGGAAAAAAAATAAGACTGATTTTCAGGTCACACTATTAAGTTGATGGAACAATTCATGCATCGAAGCTATAAAAAGACAAATTAAATGTTTAAAAAGTTATTTTTAACGATTGCGCATATTTTGGTAATAGATGTTCTAATAATTGTTTATATAACATTTACATTCTATTTGGAAAATACCTCAAGGCTAGATATGTAAGTTGATGGAAGAAATCCTGCATCTAATTATAAGAAGCAAAACTTAAAAAACTAATTTTCTGAAAGTTATATTCCATGAATTGAGCATATTTTGGCACTAACTGTTTAAACATAATTGCCTCTGTATATATAGATTCTATTTTCAAACATCCATAGGATGAAATTTTAAATTGATCAGGTCATTTTATAAATAGATGTTTAGTAACAAGGTAGCAAAACATAATTTTGCATAGAAATTGTCCATATGCTTTAAGGAAATACATTATCATATTGGAACTGCTACAACCAACTATGACCAAGACTTATACCCTCAAATCAAATTCGCCAATCGCATGATCTCGTCCAATAATCATGCCTCACTCCCAAATGCTCTCGGGACGAAGGATGCTAGGTCCATAAGTGGATTTAACCATTTGGTATAGCAGGGGAAGCTGTAGTACTACGAATAAAGCCACGGGGAGAGAGGCCAGCAAAGCAATGGGAATGAGAACCCACTCCAGTCTCTTATCCAGCACAATTGTGAGAGTTGCAGCGAAGGCCACCAGCATGAAAGCCAAGGAGAGAAGGAGTAAAGAGAGGCCTGTTATGATCTTCTTAGGCAACGATTTAAGAAAATCTTGCGCCTCATACCGCGAAGTTAAGATGGCTAGGAATAGCAAGATGGCCGTCACGGAGGAGAACAAACCTAAAGCATCCGAAATTGCGAAAACCAAGAGAGAGTCATGTCCTAATAACAAGGGGACTCCAGTGTTGCCGTCATTGCCTCCAGGCACAGTGAAAGCCGCAGCGAACAATACTGTGGCAATTAGAGTTGAGACGAGCATACATGAATTTGATGTGTCCTTCACCCACTTCTCTCCACGCTCAAGCAAATCTTTGTGCTTATCCATGAATAATTTCCAATATGTCCTCCCCTCTTTGCTGTAGTAGGCTCTCATTTCAGGGATAATGCAACTTTCCACAGCCTATACATAAACTCACAAATAGGAGTTTCGATAAGTGGATAAAGTATTGAAAATTTTCAAAAAAACTGACGAGGGCACATCTCAAGGAAATTAAGACTTTTCCGACACTTAAATGCGAAAATGCTTAGAGGTCAAGTTCATCTTTGTTGGTAGAATTTCAAGGGTCATTTCTTCTAAGCTTCGATAATGATTTTGTGTGCTTCAATATAGTCAAATAATTTATACATGGACAGCACTATGTTTCTACTTCCTAATGAATCAAGTTTCATGGAATTTGGAGTCTTCTAGAGGAATTTATGGAAAAAAAATATTGAGAGCTGGTCAAGAAATCTGATAATGAGTCTTTTAGTACTTCTATGTGCTTCGTTGAACCCTATGCATTGTATTGTTTTTTTCGCTAGTCATTTGAGTAAAGAATCGATGGTAGTACTTATGATTTGTCTAGGGTTGTTGGTCTTTTCTTGGAGATAAAAGGTTAGTGTCTTGGGATTTGTCCATACTTAAATGGTTGTTCCAAGTTGCGAATATAGATAAACCCCTCTAAGCTCAATTGACGGTGAGTGAATGTTTTTTGAATTTTTGGAACTAAACATCTGGAAAGGAGTTTGTTAACTCCGTATCTCTTCGGTGGATTCCATTGAGTGGTAAGTTACATACCTCGTATCTTGTGGCGGATTTCTTAGGTAGTGAGCATCTACTCTTTATTTGTCCTATAGTCTTAGGGGGATTCCTTAGATGGTGTGCATCTATCCTAACATATGCCCTGTATCTTGAGGAATTCTTTATGTGATTGACATTTCTTTTATCGCATTTGTGTTAACTTCTTAATCTCCGACCCCTCTAGTATGAGTTGGTATCAGAACCTAGACTATGGCTGGTTGTCTTCACTGTGGAATCAATGGTGACAATGTGATGTCGAATTAGAAGATTTGAGCTGACAAGTGCAACAACTCCAAGAATAATGGGAGAAATCTCAATTGTTGAGACGTGACGATCCCTGTTATGACCCTAAAGAAGAAGACAACAAAGAGGAGATTATCTCTTCTGTGATGTCTATTCCAACGCATCTAGTGAAAAGGCTCCATTATGCCATCGTCAAATGAATGGTGACTCTTACTATTTCGAAGTCAAATTCGACATCTGGAAAGACTTCATCTATTGGCTTAAGACATGTTGAAAGAAAAAAAGGCACCCTGTTTCTCCATTTGGGATGCTTTGCTCAACTATGGTACTTGCTTCATATTCATATTTCTCTTGTTTCATTCCTCTGGTAGGATTATATGTATTTTGCATTCTTCTAAAATCTGCAAATCTGTTCTTCTTCTTCTTCGTTTGATTGATTGATGTGATTTATTTGGGGGTTGTCATGGTGTTTATCATACTGTTTCAATCTTTTTTATTTCTTGTATCTCTTATCAATTTCTCATTAATTTATAGCCCACATATTCGTTTTGTTTCTACAAAGAAAATAATATACAAGTTGATTTATCGTATGTGAAAAAAAACTACATGAAGAAAATTTCATTTTCAAGCGTCCAATGGACGGTAATCAAGTGCATTGCTTCTGGGAGTTTGGTCTTCATATTATATAATTGATAGTTCAAAAGTTAATTAATAACATACTATATGAATGTATAGTTACGTAATATGAAAAGAAACTCAACGTCCCAAAGTTGGTGCAGTTGGTTGGGAAGTAGGGGATTTTGAACTTATAAACTGGAGTTCAAAGTTTCAAATTCCACCAACTGTATAAACTGCTCTGAATTAGAGTCGGCTACATATAGTGTCGATTCAATCAGTTCGTGGGGTTAGTATGGTGTTCCATGGGCCTCCAATGGTGGCGGCAACGATGCCCATGTGAGATCCAATCAAGCCTCTTGTTCCACTTCGACGATCACTCTCTCTCTATCTTTTTTGAACTCTAGTCCTTTTTATTTTTAGTTTTTGTGATGTGGCGCCTATTTGCTCATGTCAGTGCCACTTAATCAAAAAATAAAAGAAAATTAATTAAAAAAATGCCACATAGATTTTTCATCCATAAAAAATTGACGAAGCTAATGAAAGGAATAACGTGAAGGACATAGATGAGCTTTAAGAGTAATTAAGCATGAATTCAAAGTTTTAGGACTCAAGTGTAGGATTGACACAAATTTTATGACTCTTGTTATACGTAATTGTCCCAAGTTCTTTTTTCATGAAAAAGAGAATAGAGAGTTAAAATGAAATAAAGGTAAACATAGAGAAAAGGCTTCATGATATTAATTTTTATTTTGTGACAATGGTTTGCATGAGTAAAATTTTAGGTAATAGCTAATTAACTAATGAGAAGCGTTCTTGAATTAATAGGTAATCAAATAAAGATAGTGGCCATAAATGGACTTAGCTAACCGTTTGATTAAAAACGAGAAGATTCAATGTCATACTGCTTTAAAATCATTATCCATCTACATACATTCAATTATATCTGAACTACACTATAATCTTAAATACAGAAGATGATACAATGGAACTAGCAAAAGCTATCATGAAAATATAACCAAAACTAATTTAAATGTTTTTTTGGGCTCCAAATTAACATACGTGGGTTATACATGCTATGATTTATATAATGATCCCCTAATTGCATGGTGGCAGACACCTATAGAAGGAGTCGGTTGAATTTAAGAAAGAGTCACTTGGATTAGATTAAGTGGTGGATCAAAGTTATTTCAGTAAAATTGATATGCAATTGAGTTTCTATCAGTGTCTAGTTTCCAATTTCTCTAATCAGTGTCCCTTATTTTCTGTAAATTATTCTAAAAAAATAGTGTTGTTTCTAAACTTACTTTCGTTATTTATGAGCATGTGGATTTAAAATTTCTATGTACCAACAAAGTGCTAGCTTAGATGGCAAGAGAGTTCCTTTTTTTTTTTTTATTGTGGTCTTGCATTCAAGTTATATTGAAAACATTTGAAGCATAAAGTCTTGAATGCACCGGACCGATGTGGCACAGTGTGTCCCTAAAATCACCCAGGAAGGTGGACCTGGTGGTGCTCAAAAGCTTGGCCGGATGTCGCCCAACCACTATAAAAAAAATGTTCTATGTATATTCACCATCTAAATAAAGTTATAGCTATCATATTTTAAGAAAGATACTTACCTTAAACCACTGGATTTCTCTCTGCATTCGAAAAGCAGCTCCGGAGACATTAATTATCTCTTCCAAATTAGGTTTGTATTCTGCTGCTTGCACCATCATCCACTCCGATTCTTGCCATGTAGGCGTTGGAACTAATGACAATTCATTGGTTGAACTTACCTTCAAAAAGAGTCCGAGAGTCCTTTCTTGGCGAAACTCCACAGCATGTGCCATCAACCTACGCCTATAAGGTGCAATCCATATAAGCTCCGGGAAAAACTGAATACAGAGCTTGACGAGTTCACTGATTCCTAGGACTGTAGCTTCAAACAACACTTCCCCCTCACCGAAAAAATTGTTAATCGCAGGAGTATCCATTTCATAGATCGCAGTGCAAACTTGTTTTGCTAACTCCATTGCCGCCACGTGTCTCAGCTTCACCTCATGCACTCTCTTGATTATAGGAACTACAAAATGTCAAAACAAAAGGGAAAAGAAAATGAAAAACAAAGGGGCGGCAATTGGATTAAGAAAAGAACTTCTCCAGCTCTGGATCCTAATTTTTTTTTGGAAAAATGATACAAAGAGTTCCTGAATTTTGGCTCAATGTGTAATTTGATCATTGAACTTTTAATTTATTCAATGTAGTCCCTGAACTTTAGCCTAATGTTCAATGTGGTCCTTGAACTTTTGGTACATGTTCAATTTAATCCCTAAACTATATGAAAAATATTCAATATAGTCCTTCCTTCAATTCAAGTTCAGGGACTACATTAAACATTTTCATATAGTTTAAGGACTAAATTAAACAAGTACCAACAATCCAGGGATCACATTAAACAAATTAAAAGTTCAAAAACCACATTGAACATTAGGCTAAAGTTCAGAGACTACATTAAATAAATTAAAAGTTCAAGGATCAAATTGCACATCGAGCCAAAGTTTAGGGACTGTTTGTGTCATTATCCCTTTTTTTTAGACACCAAATTGCATCTATCGACAATTTACTAATTGTCATAATTTCCCACATTTAGAGCTTGGGATGGCGGGTGATTGGGAAAACAATCTCATTCTTTTTTTTTAATCTTCTAGGAAAGCTATTTTGATTTTTTTTTTCTCCTTTGGGATTCAGTTCTCAAATGCAAACAGAGTTTTAGCAATTGCCGATGCAAAGTACAAAAAAGGTATAAAATCATTTTCAGCAGTTTCCAAGAAAAGGTTTTTATCATGTCTGGATGAAAAAAATAATTGGATGTCAAGAAAGTAGAAGTGATTAGAGGGTAACTTAAGAAAGTGATCGTCGTTGAAGTTCAAACGAGGCTTTATAATGTTAATCATAATTAAGAGAACATACTTATAAGATTTAACCTGATAGAACAACTTTGAAAATAACCATGCTAATGACGTCTGTCTAGCTAGAGTTTTTTTTTGGGGGGGGGGGGGGGGGTCGGATAGCTAGAGTAAATTACAGTAATCTTTGAATATATAAGATTATTTTAGACAATATTATTGAAATATGCATAGCGGCTAGTAATGAAAATTATGATTGTTATTTATGCTCAGCACAAGAGCAAAAAAACTTTCCTTCCCCATTCTATCTGTCTCTAACAAAATCAAAAGGGTTAATACCACGAAAAACCTCAAACTGATATACATGTGACAAATTTACCCTAAATTAATTATTTGACCACCAAAAACCCCAAACTGATACACCTGTGACAATTTTACCCTGCGTTAGTTTCCGTTAAATTTTACTGTTAAATTGCTTTATTAAATGACACTCGGTAGTTGACGAATATACTAGTTTTGGATTTTACCCTTCATTTATCACATGTGTACCAATTTGTTATTTTTTTTGTATTAATCCAATTTAACTGAAATTAACGGAGGGTAAATTTGTCACAAATATACTAGTTTGAGGTTTTTTGCAATCAAAAAATTATGTTAGGGTAAAATTGTCACAGATGTACTAGTTTGGGAGTTTTGGTAGTCAAAAATTAATTTAGGATAAATTTATTATAGGTGTACCAGTTTGGAGTTTTTCGTGGTATTAACCCAAATCCAAACTTCCACGTGAGGTCGCATAACGGCACGTGACATTTGAGTTTACTTGTTACGCCTACAAATGACGTAGTGATTGGAGTTGACTTGACTATATTCTAAAGTAACTTTTAATTTGACAAAAATATTCCAAGACACTACTCTGGCTCCTTTTTGGTTCTTTGACAAAAATAGAAGAATTAGGGACGAGGCTAAAGGGTATTTCGGGGGCATACAAGAGTTGGGTGAAGATGACTAGTGCAACATCGGGCAAAAGTTGTGAATAAGTTTTAGTAGTCAGATGGTGTTTGGGTTAGTTTTTGCGCACTTCGAGCGGACCTTTTTGGGTAATCTTAAGAGCACAATCTCTCGTATCGGCCTAATATTTTATGGAGTGCTTCCAACAAATCTGAAATCGGATTATAAGAAGAGGAGAAAACTCCTTTACTATCTAACTAACTGCTTGTTGGTATAAGATATATAACTTGGGGTGGAATTCCGGGATGCACGATTTTGTTGCGACCCACGAAATTCGCCCCCGCTAAAATATTGAGGCTTTAAGCACTTCGCCCGTAATGGAGGAAACAAATACATAATGGGTTCATTGTTCTTATTTTTCCAGAAAGATTTACATGCTTGATAGAGATGAAGAAGCGAACGTGATTTCACTGATCAAGATTAAGAAGAAGAGGAAATTTATCAAAAAAATCTTAAATCTATTGTACTTTTACCAATTCAGCTGTACACCTTTTAATTGTACCAATTGAGTCCTAAACTTTTTTACATTTTTCCAATTGAGTCCATCCGACCAATTTAGGTCGAAAATTGCTGACATAGACGCTGGTCATCTTACGTGGCACAGCCAGTGCTAACAAAATTTATTAAATTTTAATATTTTTTGAATTATTTATTTTTTCTTTTTTTGTTTCTTTTTTTTTTCTTCGTCTGTTGGTCGCTAGCCTCAGGTGAGCGACCTCACTGGCCTTAGGTGAGGCTTGTCTAAAGCTAGTGAGGCTCACCTAAGGCCGGCGAGGCCGGCCCTCATCAACTTGCGGGGAGGGTCGATCTCAACATTTTTGTTCAAAGCAAAGGGTCAAAAGACTTCGCCTTCATTTGGAAAGGCAAATTACTGATGTTGACGCTAGCCGTCCTATGTGGTATGACCAGTGTTGACAATTTTTATTATTTTTTAATATTTTTTTGAATTATTTATTTATTTCTTTCTTTCTTTTATTTTCTTCCCTCTTCGCCGGCCTTAGGTTAGCGACCTCCCTGGCCTTAGGTGAGGCTTGCCCGCTTACCTTGCCCGAAGTTGGCAAGGCTCACCTAAGGCCGGCGAGGCTAGCCCTCACTGGCCTTCGGGGAGGGTCGGTCTCAACATTTTTGTTCAAAGCAAAGGGATCAAAAGACTCTGCCTTCATCTGGAAAGGCACGATCTCAACCTCGATTCTTGGTGGAAGAAGCCCCAAAAGAATTCTTCTCACCTCATGCTCAACCTCGTCAAAGGCCAGCAAGGGCCGACCTCGCTAGCTTCAAGAGAGGCCGGCAAGGTTGCCCTTCGCCAGTTGTAGCTTGTGGTCGGTCGCCGGCCATCATCGAGGCTTGACGACTGGGAGAGGGAGAAAATAAAAAAAAAAGAAAATAAATAATAAAAAATTCAAAAAAATTTAAAACTTAATAAAATTTGTTCACGTCAGCACCGGCCATGCCACGTAGGATGGCCGGTGTTCACGTTAGTGATTTTCGATTAAAATTGGCCGGATAGACTCAATTGGTAAAACATGAAAAGATTTAGTACTGAATTGATAAAAATGCAATAGGTTTAGGACTTTTTTGGTAATTTCCCAAGGAGAAGTGCTAGGTTTATGTAACTCTTATTCCTTATCTTCTGGTTAGATCATTTAGCCATAAGCAAGAAATTATTAGGTTAACATCAAATCTCACCTCAATTTGCTATATCAAGTAATCTTTTTTCACTTTTTTTTTACAATTTTGCAACTCTTGCAATTAGAATTTGATGAATATCTGAAATGTTTTTAAATATAAAAATATTAACACAAAAAATAATATATATCTTTGTGCGAGTTTGAATAATTTTTTGAAGGATTTTTATTATATCCATTAACGGTGTAAAGAATAAGTTACATATTCAATGTTGGATGGTCGATACGTGGAAAACTTTTATTACAAAACTAACTTCAAACACACACATCACTCATCCAATGATAAATGTGTGACAGTTTTTTTCACACGTGCAGTGAGCCTAACGCAAATTCTTTTCCAAATTATGGCAAAGAATTAAGTAGAAGCTTTTTTCTACTTATAAAAGAAGTCATAAACAAACAAGCCATAGACTTTTAGTTGGAGAGGGTTTGACACAATAGAGACGGTATATTGATAAAATCAAAGCGTACCTACAATTTTGGTGGCATTCCAAAGTGACCTTGTAAAACATTGAAGTGCTACAATAAGATGGCAAAGAAAATCCGGTTACTGGATATGAAATCATTGTAAGACCGCATAATTGGATCGTTACATTGTCCAATCAATTAAGTTATAAAATGCTTATGCACTTGGTTGAATCATATGTGGTTCCCAAAGGATAGCTGATTCATAAATTAGTTCGATTTCAAACCATAATTAAAGTAAAACTAGGTCAAGAAACCAGAATATATCCTACAAAGAAATAATCATTTCCTATATCTTTGGCTACTACGGAGAGAATCAATCCCAAGAAAATTGACTTAAAGTTCGAAATCATGAAAGGTCCTAAGATAATGTCCAACAGCAAAAATGCATACGCACCCGGATCCGAATTTTTATCTGTTGGTTTGTCGTTCAAGTCCACCGGAATACCTTCAGTTCAAAAAAGAAAAAGAGCAGGTGATGAGCCAGGTATGATCTTCATGAAGGGAATCAATAATGAAGGGATGCGAGTGCAGAAAGTACGGACGTTTGTATATCAATGTTTCCAAAACACTGAGCCTGGTTCTGCTGAGAAAGTGAGAAGGCATCACCGCCAACGTGAACAGTATAGAATCGGGTGCATACTTAGTACTTTTCATGGTCAATAAGTGAGGGTACCGCCCGACTAGATAAAGGGTGATATCTATCCGAATTCACCAACAAATTGATTAGGAAAATAAGGCAAGTCTAGACCGAAGGGAAAAACGTATAGAATTGAGATAGTGAGCGATGGTGATCTTACCATGATGACCAGCGCGGGTAAGACTTATAATGGCTTCAATCGCAGAGGGACTGCTGAAGGGATGACTTGGCCCATCATCTGTTGTATTTTTTGTCAGGAACCAGGCAATCTCCTTGTGCATAGAAGCTTCCCGAACACATAATTGCCAAGGAACACGTCCATTATTATTTGCAAGTTGCGTCAACTTAGGATTACTTCTAACTAATGCCTTGACCATCCTTATCCTTCCACACAGGACAGCAATGTGGAGGGCAGTGCAGCTATCACAATCAACCTCTTCAAGCGCTTCTGGGTATGGAGACAAGAGCTCAACCAGGTTCTCCAAAAATTGGTCTTGTGCACTCAAAGCGGCTATGTGAAGCACTGTTTCTGATCTGCTTGTTATTTTGGCAGTCTTTGAAGCAGAATCTCGTTCGAAAAATCTTTCAGCAGATTCCCAGTCGCCCCTGAGTGCAGCTTGCAACAATGGTCGGTAATAGCGTCGATCCACTTCCTCTTTCGATATTTCTGCAATAGATGCAAACTTTTCAGGCCATTTTGTTAATACGTTTTCCTTGTAGACATTGAGCAGTGTCC